>CANXYC012978574.1:0-59943 GCA_948193065.1 Aleurites moluccanus | reverse complement strand
TATATATATATATATATAACTCGCGATCACAAAAATTAAATATGGTACAATATAAAAAAAATATTAATATGTAATAAATTGTGAATTTCAGTTCAACGTGATAGATGTTGACATAATAATTCAAATCCTGAAATTTATGGGTCATTTGATCATGTAAAATGGTCAAAGTTAAATAAAAGAGTCACTTGAAATGTTTAGTTTTGGATTTTATATGAGTTTAATCCAATGGAAAACGGGGCAATGAATCCAACTCATGACTTATAGCGATGACTGACGGTATATTTTGACCAAATTCTTTTATCTAGACTTTCATTTTAACAATTTAGGATTTTTTATTTATTTTTTCGTTTCTTAATTTTCTTTTAATAGAAAATCTATTTTAGGGCACATTTTAAAGTATTATTTTTGTAATATTTTATTTTTTTATTTACGTAAATCTAGTGATTTTTTTTTTTTAGAATAAATTATCATATTAGATAATTATGGTTTTTTGAAGACTATTCTCCATATATAGTGATGTAAGTTTTAGGGTTAAAATAACTTTTGATTGAAATAAAATAACATTTCTTTATGAAATGATTTTAATTTTCGATATTATTTGAATCAATGAATTTTAATATTTATTAATTTGATATTTATCTAAAATCAATAAATATTTAAATTATAAACAAAACATAGGTGCATAATAACAACCACAACCACCACAAAAATAAAGTAAAGTTGCATTTAGTAAATAAAGCTTTAAATTAGATTTGAAATAATATCATTAGATTGCTTTAAATTAAACATGTAAACTATATTATCATTATTGATGGATTAGTTTTATATTGTGATTTAATTAAGAAGTCAAGAGATTCAAGAGTTTAAATATTGATAATTTCTTTAAGAGTGTGAGAAGTATGAGGTATTAGGTTGGAATTTTTTTACATCACAAAAATTATTATTAATCTGGTAAGAGATATTAAAGGGAATAATTATTCATTATATTGTTGTATACTATGCACTGATATTATGGAATATTGAACCTCCAATAACAAAACACATTGACAATCTCTTTCATATTTAAATACAAAAAATATCTATAGCTTGATAATTGGAGAATGATCAGAATAGCATAGCAAAACAAGTACAGTAAAACCTCTATAAATTAAATTCATTACTTTAAATAAACAACCAAAAAGATCAAAAGTTTAAAAGAGATTTTTATAATAGTTTGATTTTTTTTAATATTTTCCCTTTAATTAAAATCATATTTGGATTCAATCACTGAAAGGCAATACTCTTAATTATGTTTTTTTCTTTTAACTGATCAACACAGTCTTATGTAAGGGAGCTTTATTAGTAAGGATAATATAAACTAGTCGTGGGCTGTTCTGTTGATATTATTCAATTTTTTTTTAAAAATATTTTATTATATATAAATTATTATTATTAGTATCAATTTAAGTATTTAATTTAAAAAAAAAAAAAACTTTAACACATGAAGAAAAATTTCGTAAACTATAATATATAAAATATAAAATAGCTTAAATGAGTTGACCGATGTTATTGCAGGGTTGCATTTTCTTAGGAAGGCATGTCTATTTTTTTATTGATTTCTAAATTTTATTACTAAAACTTTTAATAACTCCCATGCTCACATGCATCTGCTTAACTTTGTAAAAAATATTCCTATATTTTAATTTAAAATAAATTATTAGGAAAAAAAATATATATTTATATTAAAATAGATTTACATGTAATTAAAATAAAAATACATTTATATAAATTTATTTTTTTATTAATAAAAAATATATTCAGTCTCAATTATTTGTCTCACTTTATATTTTATATCCTGTCTCATATCTCTCTTTATATATTAAATTATTCATAAAAAAATTAATAATTACCAAAAACACTTTAAAGAAAATATGATGTAACGCATAAAAAACAGTATAAAATAATAAATAAAACACATAATGAAATATAAAATCTAGATTGATGTATATTTTCCTATCTTACATACTGATTTCTTCTAATTTAACATAATAATAATTTTTTATCAAATCGATAATAAATAAAACTTTAATTTTCTCTGTTAGTATCAAAAATAAAAACCTTCCATTGAGAAACAATTTCAATTTTACTTCCAAATACAAATAATAATAATATAATTAATATTTAAAATTTATACAAATTAATAACATCCATAATTTTTTTTATTAAATTTTAAAGTAATTTATATATAATAAATTTAGTATATATATTTTCTTTATATTACTATTTAAAATATTTTAAAAAAATTATAATAGTTTACACACACAGATAGGCCATGTATTGTCTGGCTTTGGTTATAATCGGCACCTAATGTTACCTGTTCCGTTATCAAATGATTATCTTTAGATTCCATTTGCTTAAGATTAAATCAATAATACTAAATAAATTGTATTGTTACTTGGGAACTAAACATCTAAATAGGCTCAAAGGATTAAGTGAAGTTTGTTGAAAACGTACCCCACCGAAGTCCCCTATTTGCACTTTTTATGTATAGCATTATAATCCACCGGAGCAGGTGTAAGTTAACAATCTTATCTTTGAGTTGACATTCAAGAATTCAATCGTTCTGATGCAACTAATATTTTAAGAAAAATCAATCAAACTTTAGTTTAGTTCAGAATGATATTTTAAATTTAAATCTCAAATTAAAAATTAATTTTTATAAAAAAATAATAAAATTAATTATAAATAAATAAGTTCATAAATCAAGTAATAAGTCACAACTTATAATAGAAGTTACATATTGATAAAAAAAATTTATCCAATTGTTAACTTTTTTTTATTCTTTATATCTGCATTATAATATTTGATTATTGACGATTGTTAATTATTAGATAACTGTTAGATAGTCAAAATTTGCAAAAGTTTCAAATTGAAATATTTTTAAAAAATTATACCTTTTTAATTAAAAAATTAAATTATCTTTTAAAAATAATATTTAAATAAAAAATTAAATATTAATATTTATTCAGAATAATCATTAAATATATTAACAACTAACAACTAATAATAATTTTACCAAATACTTATAACAATCAATTATTAATTAATAAACTATCAGCTATCAACTATTGACTAACAACTAATAACTGTTACGAACAATTAAACTAAATGGAGTTTAAGGCCTAACATATAAAGTTTGTTCTAATAAATTAAGGCCTCAAGTTAAATTTAATACTTAACTAAAATGATTTTTAAATTTAATAGTATATATAAATAATTCATATTATAAAAATGATTAATTGAATAAAAAATGTTAAATTGATTTTACTTATAATACAAAATCAACAACAAAAAGTATGTAACGAAGCCAAAATTACCTATTTAGCGAACTGGATATTCCAATTTGATGTGTGTACATATTGAATGGTTATTTTCAGTCTTGCCTTGCAATTTAAGCCTGGCCTCCATCGTTTTCCCGTGTCGGCAAAAATACCAAGTAGAAAAGAAAAAGGGTGAAGTTTTCAATCTCAAGTGAGCAATTAAGACGGCAGGGTTATTTTCAGAAGAAAATGGCGTTTTAATGGTCAAAATATTTAAATAATTTAAAATTTAAAATAATTTTAAATTTAATATTTTTTAATTATTCAAACTTCTGTATAAATTTAATTTATTATAAATTATTAAAAAATTATAATATTTTAATCAAATAATTACAATCTTTTACTTATTAAGAGATTATTTCATTAAAAAGTTATTAAAAATTAATCAAACGCTCCTTTATAAATAATTTTAATAATTTATTTTAATTTAAAATTTTCTTGATTAGATTACATTGAGAAATACAACACTATTATACCTCTATATATATTTTTATGAATTTTTACAATGGTAATTATCACAAAGCATAAAAATTGACATTAATATTTAAAAATTGAAACATATGACTAACACAAATGAAATCAAAGATTAAACAATTTAATTAAAGATCTTACTTTCTCTTGCTTAATCTTCATAATTAGCAAATCCCATTAAAATATTAACTTTCTCTAATAGAGAAAATCCACCTATATATCTTAGTACATAGTTTTGCAATTCCTTTTTCCTTTCTTTTTATCTTTTGACCAAAATCCCCACTGGTAACCAACCAGAACGTGGTCCCTAAAAACACACCTAATGTACAAGTAGTAGATCGTAGCTTTTAGCAGAAGTCAAACAACCAAACAAAACAGCTTTTTAAAAAATAAGAATCGTAATTTTGTTTTTGAGAAAAAGTTATATGCTGTAATGAGGGTGAAAAAAGGGTTAGGAGTTTTTTTCTTTTTTCAAACTCATTAATTCTTATATCCATTTGGATCAATAAATTTTTTAGCACGGAATAACATTAAACTTTCATACTCATAAAAAAATTATATATATATATATATATGTGTGGGAAAGGGCCAGCATTACCTGCTAAATCAAGCCCATCTCCAGAATATATCCTCTCATTCACTTTCTGTTTATAATAAGCCATTTCTTAGCTCTGTTTCTAGAACAGAGCACCGATGGAAGGGGCCATGAAAACCCATTGCCACGCGATGCTTTTCTTGTTAAATGTGATTCTTTTAACTTTTTCTGGTGTTAGAGGAAAACAGTATAGCTCAGCTGTGGGAGACCCAGGAATGCGAAGAGATGGATTGAGAGTGGCATTTGAAGCTTGGAATTTCTGCAATGAAGTTGGCAAAGAAGCTTCTGGTATGGGAAGTCCAAGAGCTGCTGATTGCTTTGATTTGTCCGGTAAGCACAAACGCCATAGAAGGAAAAATACAGAATTAAAGTAGTAGCTTCTTTTTTATTTTTAATCTATTAGTCTTTAATATTCTTCCATCAGTATCCAAATCTTTGTTATTGTTGATATGGGTTGTTTCCATTTATTTTGATGAAAATGCTCCTTTTAACAAATCGAAAAGACTTATTCTTCTAATTATATGACATTTTAAGGTTTAAATGAACTTTTGAATTTGTAGATTAATTTGTTATTTGCTAATTCTTTGTTACAATGGAGCAGGATCTTCAATTAAACACAGAGTAACAGAAGCTGATAATAAACTTGGGGTAGGCAAATCATTCCCAGGTTTGTCTCCGAATGCTAGCAGCAATGCAGATCTTTATGCAGCCCAGAAGGAGCTTTATTTGGGTTCTTTATGCCAAGTTGAAGATACCCCAAATCCATGGCAGTTTTGGATGGTTATGCTTAAAAATGGAAATTATGACACCAAATCTAGTTTGTGTCCTCAAAATGGGAAAAAGGTACCTCCTTTTAGTCCAGGAAGGTTTCCTTGTTTTGGAAATGGATGTATGAATCAACCCATATTGTATCATCAACCCACTGAACTCATCAATGGTGATACTTTAAGAGGAAGTTTCAATGGGACTTACGATTTGGGTACTGATATTGGGCACGGACTTAGTGGAATCTCTTTCTATGAGGTGATTTGGGAGAAAAAAATTGGTGTTGGAAGTTGGGTTTTTAGCCATAAACTCAAAACCTCAAAGAAGTATCCATGGCTGATGCTTTACCTTAGAGCTGATGCAACTAAAGGATTTTCTGGAGGGTATCATTATGACACAAGGGGCATGCTCAAGATTGTAAGTACAATAAAATTGACCTCTTAACTTTTTCTCTCTCTATCTATTCATTTGCAAGATCATTTCAATTATCTAGACATATAAAAGTAGATAGAGACTTGTTTTCTTGCTGGTGGTGAAAATTAATCTTTCAAGTAATACAGCAAAATAAGTTATCAATAGGAAAACTAAATACTAAAATTACACTGCCACAATGTTAATTGAACTTTCATCTACGGTGTAACTTTGAAGTTGGGGCACGGCGTTAATAACTGTTTTATTTGTTATTTTCCTATTCATGATATTTATTGCTATAAGTTAGAATTATTGTTTGATATTTACAATTGCTGACTTCATAGTTTGAGATGGTCAAACATACAAATAATTCTTAATTTGTAACTTAACTGGACTTTGTTGAGAACTATTGCCCACTGCCCACTGTATAGACCTTGAAACTGATTTGGCCTGGGTCAGATGCAGGCGGCCTCTAATTCTATCATCATGAATTATAATAATGGGATACTTACCCCTTCTGACATGGCTTTTGACAAAATCTTGGGTAGGTGCAACATAGAATCTAATTTTTCTTACTCCGTTAATTCTAAACTCCTTTCATTGTCTTAACGTAGTAAACCTAAACAACTACAACAAAACATTCATGTTCTCCTCTGTTATATAAGTACTGTTTAATTATTATGAAAAATAGAGATTTGTTTAATAATTATGAAAATCATTCTTTCCTGT
The DNA here is from genome assembly GCA_948193065.1 of Aleurites moluccanus. Lineage (NCBI taxonomy): Eukaryota > Viridiplantae > Streptophyta > Magnoliopsida > Malpighiales > Euphorbiaceae > Aleurites > Aleurites moluccanus. The sequence continues at coordinate 53,613 of CANXYC012978574.1, read as the reverse complement.
CAGAGATAGGACAACTGAATACCAGTTATGTCGTCGTTTATTGTGAAACTTAAGAGGGTGGGGCAAGCAATAACAGCTTTATGATTATCTGTAATTTTCCTTTTATTGATATTTATATTTATATTAGTAATTCGTATCTACAAATGATCGAACGTATAGTTAGTTCTTCATTTATATTGACATTTGGTATCGGATTTTGTTGATCTAGTACTTAGGTATATACCTTGAAACAGACTTGGCGAAGGCCTGAAGACCTTATAATTTAATGGGAAACTAGCCCCTTTGACATGGTCTGCAAGTGCATAATTATTTTCTCCTATTCACATTTTTTTTTTAATGAATGGCAGACAGCCTTATTTCAGTATCCTTGTGCCAGTCCTTTATCTTCTGTACATTCCTTATTTCCAATTTTGGTATCCTATAAGTGACAAAAGTTGCCTTCCAGCTTCCAGAATCTCCCAATTTCAAGGTAAAAGTGACATTGGATGTTAAGCAAGGAGGAGGACCCAAGAACCAGTTCTATTTGATAGATATTGGTAGCTGCTGGAAGAACAATGGTGATCCTTGTGATGGAGATGTGCTCACTGATGTAACCAGGTACAGTGAGATGATCATCAATCCTGAAACTCCTGCTTGGTGTAGTGCCAATCATCCAGAGAACTGCCCACCATACCACATTACTCCAAACAACACAAAAATTTACAGTAATGATACCGCCAAATTCCCATATGGGGCTTATCACTATTATTGTGCTCCAGGAAATGCAAAATTTTTGGAGAAAACTGTCAGCACTTGTGATCCTTATAGCAATCCTCAGGCACAAGAACTACTACAGTTGCTGCCTCATCCAATATGGGCTGAATATGGCTATCCGACAAAACAAGGCGATGGCTGGGTTGGGGATGCAAGGACTTGGGAACTTGATGTAGGCGGACTTTCTAGTAGACTATACTTCTATCAGGTAAGTATACAAAACAACCATCTTTTCAGGACATATATTACCAATTTGTGTGATGAAATTTTGATACTTAAATGTTTTTCTTTGGTTGCAGGATCCAGGTACCCCTCCTGCTAGAAGAATCTGGACATCCATTGATATGGGTACTGAAATTTTCGTGAGTGACAAAGATGAAGTAGCAGAGTGGAATCTTAGTGGCTTTGACGTCATTCTTACATAGTTCACAGTTCCGTTTTCAAATTTGTTGGTCTAGCTTTTCTTTTACTTCAACAAATTTGTTTTGAAGTTCTTAAAGGGCAGAGAGGAGTTGCGATAATACTAATATATAAGAGTTGCCAAACAAGTCCGCAAGGACAGGCATTCTCATAGTGGTGTAATCCAATCCAGCAATCCTGTTTTCAAATATGAAATGACCATTTTTCGTACGTGCAGAAAATAATTAAACTTTATTAATTTTCTTGCATTTTATTAGGCAATGATGCTAATATTCTGCAAGCCTAAGCCAGGTTTTTGGTAAAGGTAATGATGCCAGCGCAAACTAGTCTAAAGTCAACATTTTAATCTTATAGATAGTCTTTGTTGTATTCTTTGACTTCCGGACAGTTATGTTGCCTTGTGTTGAAGCAAAAACTTACCCACTAACTACATTGATTATTGAGAAGGATGAGGGAATTTCTAATGTTATTTCAAGTAATCTGTTAATTGAATTTATAAAATAATGTATAAAATTACTATTATTTTATAAGTTTATGAAATATTTTATAAAAAATAATATTTTTTGTAAAATACATGTAAGTTATATAATAATGTGTAAAATTATCATTATTTTGTAAGTTTATAAAAAATTTTGTAAAACATTATTTTTTTTTTATATGATCAATTAGGTTTGACTAATCTATGTTCTGTAGGTTATAAAATAATGTGTAAAATTACAATTATTTTATAAATTTATGGATAATTTTATAAAAAAGTTATATTTTATAAATACATGCAAGTTACTAAAATAATATATAAAATCACCATTATTTTGTAAGTTTATGAAAAATTTTATAAAAAATATTATAAAAAATGATATTTTTTATAAATATATATAAGTTATAAAATAATTTGTATAATCATCTTTATTTTGTAAGTCAATAAAAAATTTTGTAAAAAAAATATATATATATATTTTTAAATGTCTACAAGTTACAAAATAATCTATTAAATAACTATTATTTTTAAATTTATGGGAAAAATGTCATTTTTTTGTAAAGCTGAAGTGAAGATTACTGGAGTTGTTTTCAAGTAATCCTAGCCGGCACCTGAGACTAAAAACAGGGCTATCGATCTGACGTTTGGAAGAATAATAGAAGAAAGACATGATGTAATTTGGACATGAATAAATTGGTCCTACCCATGTGGATGTCACCTAACTTGTACCAAATTGATCTCATTAAGAAACAGAGCCGAGAAAAAGGAGAAATCATTCACGGAAGCTCTGAGATCTGTATCACAGAAAAGCATTTATGTACTATGCTATCCAGCTAATTCCTCTGCAACTTTCATTTTAATAGCAAGTACATTGCATGTAGTGCCAATTGGCCTGCTGCTACAACTAGAAATTTATAATTAGTTTCAAATGCTATCTGCTAAAATATGTATCAAATAAATAGAAAAAAAAAGGCAACCTTTCTAAAAGAAGATATGATAAGAGTATTAAAAATAAACGAAAGCGGAGTGTCGAAAACTAAAAAAGAAATGAGTAATCTTCACTTCCAAGCACATAATAATATCAGCAGCAGTATAAAGTTATTATGTTTGAATATTAAACGTATCCCTTCGGTACTTGAAGTAGGAATACAAGAAAAAATTGATAGGTCATTTGCTAATTGCTATCCTTCGACGGAATTTATAATTCTTTGATCCCATTCAGATATCTGCAGAAAATTGACTAGCACATTGAATATTATTACAACGTAGTAGGAAACAGAAACCCAAAAAAAAAAAGGATCCACAGAGAAGAGTTTCTTTGAAACATAAGTACAGAACTGAATAGACAAAATTCCATATTACATAACAAGAACAAATGCTAATAATCACTAGAATTTTATGAGTTTTAACAATATTAATTTATAAATGTTTTACTGGATTTGAGCAATAATGGTAGGTTTTGATTCCTCCTTGTATGCTCATTCCAAAAAAAAAAAAAATGTATGCTCATTCCAAGAAAAAAAAAACCAATCAAACTCATTTCTTAATACGCATAGTCCACCCAAAATAGTACCCAAGGCCCACAAAAATAAAACCAAAATGGTCCAGTAGAAAGCCCACCATCATCTAAAACGAAGTCGTTTCTCGTTTGAATTTACCAAATCTCCAAAATTTTGAGTTTCATTTTCACCTTAGCACCGCAATCAATTTCTCTTTTCCCAATCGTTTTCGCTCGTTGAAAATCTGAAAACCCCTATGGGGAAAATCTAGGGTTTCTTCTGCAATGCTGTAAAAGCCAGGGTTTATCTGGATCAGTTTCTCGCTTTTAATTTCTCTCTTTTATAAAGTTTTTTCCTTTGTGCATTGCTATCATATGTTACTTCCAGGTGTTTCTCCAAAGGAAAAGCTAATGATTCGTTTGTGCAATATATTTCTCCCAATCGTTTTCGCTCGTACAAAATCTGAAAATCTCTATGGGGAAATTCTATGGTTTCTTGCGCAATGCTGTAAAAGCCAGGGTTTATCTGGGTCAGTTTCTCGCTTTTAATTTCTCCCTTTTATAAACTATTAAGTTTTTTCCTTTGTGAATTGCTATCATTGTCACTCATTGCGTAGCCATGCCTACGGGGAAGCTTATTGTTATATGTCAGACTGGTGGGAAGTTTGCGTCAGCTAGTGATGGTTCCTTGTCGTACAATGGTGGAGAGGCTCATGCTATTAGTGTAAACCGCAAAAGTATATTTCATGAACGGAAGTCAGAGATGGCAGAAATGTGGAATTATGATTCCAATTCCTTGACCATCAAATACTTCCTACCCAATAACAAGCAGATTCATCACCATATCTAGTGACGAGGATGTACAACACATGATTGATTTCCATGAAGATTCCAAGATTATAGATGTTTTTGTCATGATAAATGAGAATGTGGCAAGTGAGGCCTCAGATAGGCCTTGCAGTAGGTAGTGTACTTCTCTTCTTTAATGAGGATGATAAAAAAATTCATTGTTTTTCCTTGTTTGAACGGATCACCTGCCTTTATACGCAAGGATGGCAATTACATGAATTTTGACATAATATACACATGCAGTCTCTGTTGCCACTAGAATCCTACCAAGAACCTTAAGCACAACCATAATAACACCTAAATATCTCATACGTGCTTTTTTTTGCAGGTCCAGTGGTAATAGTATGGATGAACCTGCCTAGCCCCTCAATATTGCTTCTGTTGGTGGAGATACGGAGCAATCTAATTCTGTGGTTGCAGAAGTGGAGAATGCTGGGCATCAGAAACTTCTTAAATCCTTGGCCAATTGCATAACTGGTCTGCACCAGCAGTTTAACAATGTTCAGGAATTGCGTGATGCCTTGCGTAGGTATGCCATTGCTCATTGATTCAAATGCACTACTAACACAATGACTCTACTCGTGTAAGTGCCAAATGTAAACCTGAAGGTTGTACCTGGAGGATTCATGCATCAAGGTTGTCAACCACTACATTATTCCGAATTAAAAAGTTGGATGAAACACATACATATGGAGCTGATGCTGGCAGGGTCAATTGTCCTCAAGCCTCAATGTAATTGGTGGCCACCATTGTCAGGGAAATGTTGCCTGATACACTAAATTTCAGACCTAAGGAAATTGCCAATCAAATTCGTCAAGAATCTGGAATTGAATTAAGATATTCACAGGCATGGCGTGGAATGGAGATTTCCAGGGAGGAGCTTCAGGGTTCATACAAAGATGCATACAACCAGCTACCTTGGTTATGTGGAAAGATGGTGGAGACAATCCTGATAGTGTTGCTAGTCTCATCACAAGGGAGGACCAAAGTTTCCATCGTCTATCTGTTGCCTTGCATGCCTCAATATCTGGTTTTAAGAAAGGCTGTCGCCCTTTACTTTTTCTTGATACTATGTACTGAAATCAAAATATCAGTCAGAACTGCTGACTGCGACAACACTCGATGGGAATGATGGCATTTTCCCTGTGGCTTTTGCTATTGTGGGTATGGTAAATGATGATAATTGGCATTTGTTTTTGGTACAGTTGAAATCCATGCTTTCAACTTTCCAACCAATTACATTTATAGGAGACAGACAGATGGGATTAAGACAGTCTACATTGATGGTATTTGAGGATTCTTTCCATAGTTTTTGCATTCATCATATATCAGAGGAGTTGAAGAATGACCGAAGGGTCCACATACTGAACAAGTAGCCAGTGTCATAGTTGCTCATCTTAAAGATGCTTCCCATGCAGCCTCACTCGTGGATTTTGGAAGTGCATTGAGAGCATTAAGAGCATATCGCCTGAAGTTTTTGAATGGATTTTGCAAAGTGAACCTGAGCATTGGGCAAACTCACTTTTTGAAGGTTCACGGTACAGCCAAGTCGCATCAAGCATTGGTCAATCATTTTGCAGTTAGGTAAATTATCTCCTAGTTTTACCAATAGTACAGATTATTGATACCATTCGCCAAAAGATGATGGAGTTGATTTACACCCGAAAGGTGGAGTCAGATCAGTGGTTGACAAGCTTGACTCTAACCGTGGAAGATAAATTGCAAAAAGAGATTATCAAGTCACAGTCACTTCAAGTTACAGTTCAAGTTTCATTGTCACCTGGCACCACTTTTGAAGTGCACGATTGTTGGGGGAATTCAATGTTGTTAACGTTGGTGCTTGGAGCTGTACTTGCAGGGCATGGCAACTTAATGGCTTCCCATGTTATCATGCTGTAGTTGTCCTGCAACATTGCAATAGGAACTTGTATGATTACTGCTCCAGATATTATACAACGGAATCCTTCCGGTTGACATTTTCAGAGCCAATAAATCCAGTTCCAACTACAGACAAGCCTGTGCACAAAGAATCTTCCCCAGTCCAAGTACGTCCCCCTCCACCTCGTCTATCTGGCCCACCAAAGCAGGGAAGAATCCGATCAAAAGACCACCACATTGCAGCAAGTGCCAAGGAGCAGGCCATAACAGAGCAACATGCCATGTGTACTCGTAGATGCATAATATTTCTTAGAACTGTGTTAATTGTACAGGATCATGGGTAGATCAATATCTGGCGTATAGAGGTGGGACAGATGGAAAGCTAAGTTTATATATGAGAATTACCCTGTTGGTGCAACCATCAATATCTAGTATTTGTAGGCATGACCTACTCATAATTTTTAGGTTTTCCTGTTTTATCAATTAGAGGATGTCAACAACTTGTCTATTACTTTGTTGGCGTTCACTTAGTTTTAACATTCCTTTAGTCTTCAAAATCTTTCATTTATTGATTATATGTTGCCTACAAACCCATATTTGCCCCTCCTGAATTTGAAAGGAATATATGTTCTTGACTGCTGTAAATAATATCCGGTTCCTCTAAAGCTGGTTATCCAAGATTTAGAGCTCGAGTTCGTATCTCTACTGGGGCATGCTCAAATAATCAGTAAAATGGACTCTGGAAAGCAGTGGTTGCAGCCTGGTGGCTACAACTTTTACACCTATACTCGATTATCCCAGGAAGTAATCCTTCTTTTTGGCACAATTGCTATTATCCCAGGAAGTAATCCTTCTTTTTGGCACAATTGCTATTCACATTTCCTAAATCACATGCCAAAATGTTAGTGATTGTAATTGGTTCAGGGTTCACCAACATTTCTTCCTTTGTTGTTCAGTGTGATCATTGCTTGGTTGTTAAGATCAGCCAGTCAGGCATATGAAAATGTCGAATCACCTGTTTTTCCAATACATTTTTTGTATCTAAATCTTTTGAATCAACATATGATTTTAAAACCTCAGTAATATATAGATAGATCCCAAGATTTTGATTCTCTTGGAGAATTAATAGTAACAAATAATATTTAAATGTTTCAATTTCTTTGGCCAATGAAGCACTCAATACCCATGTCATAATTGAAATTGTAAGTACAACAGAGCAAGAATGCAGTACATATAATCCCCATAGAAAACCTTGAACTTCCCTAATCAGATTATTAGTACTAAAGGCATAATGTGTAGTACAAGGTCCGCTAGTCCAAGTAGAATTTGATAGTACACGTGTGTGTACTATATAAACCTTATGCTAAAGTCTTATAAACATTGTAACCCCATAAAACCACTTGCAAGTCTCTTGTGTGGACCAATTGTTTATGGAGAAGGCAATGACTTTGAACTTTGAATTACCAATTGAAAGGTAAGTGAATGAGATTTGGTGATCATTGAAAGAGGGTAAAGAAAGAGACAGACAAAGACTGGGAACAGGCAGGGCATGGATGGAGCTACTAACAGAAATATCTGTTTTGGCTCCATCCATGCACTGCCTCTTCCCTGGCTTGTGGTTCTGCTTTTTCCTGCTCCCTCTATTACTTTATTTAGTTTCAACATTTTGTGCTTATAATATTGTTGATTATTGGATCCATTATATATCAAATGTTCTCTAGATATTAAAAGATAATTCAATTGTTTTTGTTCTTTTTCTTTTTAATATAGCATTGCATTTTTCTTTTATTCCTCTGTAATTTATATTATGAGATTAGTACTTACAGATCTCTTGTGATGAATCTTTAAGTAATTTGAGATCATGCAGTTCCATTTTCTGTATTGGGTCTTGAGATAGTGCTAAACTACATGCCATTTTTAGCCAAAAGAAATCGTGTGCAGACGACAGAGTTAACTTCAAGTATGACCACTTGCTATGTCAAAGAAATTCTTGAGGAACAACATGATGCGAAAGAAGAATGTTACTGCACTTTTGCCATCTGAGAAAAAAAAAATTGACATGTAAAAGAACAAAAATGTTTCCCAGTTATTCATGCTGGTTCTGTAAGGATTTTCTTCCTCTACCAAAAGCAATTAATTCTTTTCTTTTTGCAAGGATTAATTATTATAACAGAAAGTTTAATCATTACATGCATCCTCAGTATATATTTTTTCCCTATCTGAGTTCTTTTCCAAATGGGTCTGTGCTTAAACTCTAGAAACAGAGTTTCTGAGATTTTACAGGACCATTAATTAAGAAATTGGTAGTTGGGATGATGGGATTCACCTTGTTTAGATTGCGTTTTGGGTTTATTAACAGTTGGGTCGGCTCCTTCTGACGCATAATCTGTTTCCTCGGTAAAACGACCGGTAAAGCCAACCGGTCGTTTCGTGAGTTTCGGGTATCTTTCCGAATAAACGCCCAAAGAAAATATCTTATCACCTGTCGTTTCCCTTAGAAAAAGTAACGTTAAAATGGACGCTTGTCATAAACGACAAGAAGTAAAAGAACGGTCGTTCTACGCAGACGGCGTAATTCTCAAATTACACGCGTAAAAGAATAGTAATTCAACGAAGCGAGTGCCACGCCATTGTCAAATTGACCAACCGATCCTATCTGATTGTCACATCTATTCACAAGTTTGTCTTTTGTTAGAAAATTATATTATTTTCCGAGTTAAATTTTCTTTGGTTAAAATTTAAACTTACAAAATTTCGTAATAATTCTATTATTATATTATACAAGGCTAGATAGGTATTTATTAACAAGTAAAGAAAAGATTATATAGAGCCATTCCACTTGACGTCAAGAAAATTTGATGTGAAGTGATAATCTACTCTTCAATTCTCGCTTTCTTGATTTTTATCTATGTAATATATACTAGAAATGATTACTAAGCAGTGATTACAAGGTGAAACTATTGGCTAATCGATGCCTACTGTTACAATTCAGAGTTGTGAATATAATAGAATGACAATAATTTTAAGTTTCCCAAGTCCAATTGTTACATATATTCTAAGTTCTAACAACTTCTGCTGCTTTACAGAATGAAGCTTACCAAACTTCTAACAAAGATAAAGAAATAATAATAATAATCAATTATGTGCATTCCTTCCAAATCCAAATTCAATTCCATTCTTCTCTGCTTTGATGAATTGCCATTAACTTACCAATCAATTCATGTTCAATTCAACCAGTGATTGTTCTCAAAATATACAGAAAAAACACTAATTTTAATTGACGAATAACTGATAATTAATCAAATTCAATATCAAAGGAACAAATGTCTTGTTAAAAATTTCAAACAGCATATGTGAATTTCCTTTATACTTTCTACATGAATTAGTAAAAACAACTAAAAAAGAATACTTATACTTGGATTGGCCGACATACCTATGCTAAAAAAAACAAAAATATACGGATTCAGTGTGCAAATTAGGTAATACAATCCAAATCTTACAAGCCTTTCAACTATAATTTTAACTTGGTTTTTATATTAGAAACTCTGTCCATCCATGGAAATGCTCCTTTCAATTGTTCAATTTTCTTTTTAGAGACATCTCAATGAACAAAGAAACAAAATTTTCTGAAAAATCACGAACAGAATTACATGAATAGAAATAAGATAAACTTCCAATGACTTACGCTGTAATCTGGCCCTTGATTGAGCAAAAAAGCAAAAGAAGTATTTACTTAGTTGACCCAAAACAATCGAAAGAGGGCACCTTTACAGCAAGAATTTAATCTAATTCCATGCACTGATCATTTATGTGCTTTGATTAGAACGGACTATTATAATCTCTTATGAGATATGAAGCATCTAATAAAACATGATTTTAACAAGACAGAAACAGGGCAAGAAAAGCAGAACAAGAAAAAAAAAAAAAACAAAACAAACGCTAAAGAATTCAAGAAAGTAAAAGAAAGACTTACTTGTGATCTTCTTCTGTCCAACAAACAGATTGAGAACAGTCAACTTGAACACAAGCCTGAGCTTCTCCCACAAGAGTCTGGTCCAATTCACCTGATTCTATACACTGTATATCTTCTGAAAGGAAAACATAATGTTTTTGAACATCTTCTGCACTTTTCTTTCCTCCAATCATGGATGCAACCACTTCCCACCTATCAGGATCTTCTTCATTAACTACTGCTAAAGCAAGCTCAAATAGCTTGTTCTCTTCCCAGCTCCACCCATATAACATTTTTGGAAAACCATCCATGTTCACCAACTAATCAACCCCAATTACCAATTCAAAACAGAGCCTTGATCACTCTAGACTCTGTTTTTTAAGGAAATAAAGAAAACCCAGTTTGTGATTCACATTATAGTATTCATCGAACAAGTCGTATGAGAATCTTTTTCTGGAATTTTGTCTGATTCTCTTTTACTAGATTCTAACATCCCTGAGACATTGGGGGCATGTCAGATATGTGAATAAAGATTAAATCTTTATTACTATTTTTGTTTTTTTTAGAGGGAGTTTTTGAGTCTCCGTTCTGTCAGAGACAATTGGCCCTGCTTAGTCCAGATCTAGGCGTAAGCAATGAGAGATGGAGAGAGACACATATATTAAAAAAAATAGCATAAAATAATACAATATTAAACTATTTTGCTCAAATCAGGAAACTAATAATCAAAAAAGGACAAAACTGAATTCTTCACTAACCATTTCTTGCAGGACCCAGAAATAGAATCCCAAAATTTTCCAATTCTAGCATTGGATTCCAATTGTTGTTAGATACGGAACTGCTGCCATCATACGTAAATTTTTATTCAAGAAAAAAAAAACAGATATATCAGAGATCACTTGATCAATGGTGAAATAGAACTGACAGATATAATCCGAAGCCAATCAGTGCATTTTTCACATTTCTAATTTTTCTATCTTGCAAGAAAAGAAAATGAGCAACCACAATTCACAACTGGGTCATTTTCATGGATCTTTTTTTTTTAATTTTTTTTATATATGTGAGAAAAGACTTTGCTGTAAAATAGTGGAATCAATCACTCAAATGAGGCAAGAAGATATGTTTCTTTAATCTTTAATTTATTAGTTACCAAATTTCCTTTTATTAGATACTCCAAAACCTACCCTTTTTAATTTTCAAATATATATATATATATTTTTAAGTAATGGTTATTTAAATCTGTCTCCTTCAGTGAGGACAGTCTTGGACCCATAAGATTAGCACCATTTCCATGTATTCCTGAGCTCTGCTTTTAGCCCCATATATTTCATCATCTTCTTTATTTGAGTCACACGTGCATACATATACTATACTATAACATTTGACTTTTTTTCTTCATAATTTTGTTACTTGAATAAATATTTTTTGCTGTATTGATAACACTTATATTTGAGAATTTTCTAGTAATTTGAATCCAATTAAGTCTTATTGACCAGCAATTCAGGATGGATTCTCCTTTCTAATATTTAAAAAAGAAGTTTTATTGACCAATATTATATTCTTAATTATAAAAATATATCTAGAAGTAACAATAATTAGTTTTATTCCCAATAAATTACTTATTGATTGATATTAATAATAATTTTAATCGCTGATGAATAAATTAAATAATTTAATAAAAATATAATTTTTTTAAAAAATAAATAAATTATCGATTATCAATGTGATACTTTTATAATTAATTAGTGGATAATAATAAAATTTGACATAAAAATTATCAAACTAAACTGTTGTTTAAAAATTAATAATGCGCAAATAGAAGTATTTTTTAATATATAAAAAAAATCCCCTAATTTTCACTCTTTGGTTGGAATATATGTGAGTGTGAAGCCACAAAAAATAGTGAGAAATATAATTATAACATCATTTGATTGAAAGTTATTTATTTAGGTGAGATTTTTTAAAAGAGCAGTTCCAACATTTTAAACATTAGCCAACCATAATAAAAGACTGCAACAATAATATAATACTGCAATTTAAATCATATGTCTTATTTAATATTTTATATTTTTTTTTTATATATCATAAGTTAATAAAAAAATATTTATTATCAAAATACTTAAAAATAATAATTTACAGAGAGTCCAAATTGAAGTTTATGAGCCTTGATTATAGGTCAAGTGGGCGAACTTTACAAGAAAATAATTGGTATAAGCCGAAAGTTTGAGAAAGGCATCATTCCCTACAATGTGTATAATTGGTCTCTCTCTCTATCTCTAAACATCAATTTTGTTTGAGATTAGACAGCTAATGATAATTATATTATCTTGAATTCTTGATTTGTTTTGATAAGATAATAAGAAACATGATTTTTATTACCCACTCGCGGGTGCGGTGTGGGAATCACAACTCCTCTCCTCTTTAGTCTTTCACGAGTAATGAATAGCAATTAGTATTGTCTCTAGTTGAGAGCAAATTGGGACATAGTGGGGTCTAAAACATTATATTAGAAGAGTAGAATGTTGAAGAACAAAAACATAATACAAAAAATTAGGTAACTTAGCATTAAGACATAGACGTGTATGTCTCAAGATTTCAAAGAATTAGATCGTTTCTGATGGCTATTTTTAGTTGGCTACGAATTGAAATAATTTTAGGTAGCTTCCTTCCTACCCTTCCCTTTGATTGACTACTTGGGACGAATATAGAACTCCCACGTTTGAGAATAAAAAATCGATTTTTTTACTGAGCGTTTTCTAAATATTTATAAGAAATAAAATTTTTGATAATATTAAATAAATAAATTTAAAAATAAATTAAATGAATGAAAAGTGATAATTACTATTTATTATTTAAAATAGTAGTAATTATAACAAAAAAAATAACTCTATCAAAAGCTTCATTTTTTTTTTCAACTCATTTTTATATTTTATTATATTTATCTAAAATAATTATTTTATAATTATATTTATTCCGAAAAAATTAATTTTAACGAATATTTTTTGTTAGAAAAATCCATCTAAAATGTCTAAAATTTTTAGGGTTTTTTTTTTAATATTAGTGTATTCTTTTAATTTTAATAATTCAATAAATAAAATTTCAAAATTATATCAGTTTTAATTCTCCAATCACAATATGATAAAACTAGCAATCAAAATGCTATTAAATCACTAGCATCTTTAAAAAAATACAACTAATAATGTGGCTTTTACTTACATAATTAAGAGTAAAAATGATATATATATTCTTTCAAGTTTCAACTTGATTATTCAATTAAATGGATGTTTGATAATTTTTTTTATGCAATTTTTTTTTTTTAACATAATAGCTATATTGTATCCGTTTAGTTACTAACAACTGTTAATGCTATATTAAATAATCAAATAATTATTATTTATGAAAATTCTAAACGCTCCTATTTATTTATATAAAAAACTAAATTATTTTTTAAAAATAATATTTAAATAAAAAAATAAATATTAATATTTATTCTTAAAAGTCTTTAAATATATTTATAGTTAATAACTAATAATAATTTTATCTAACACTTGCAAATATCAACTATTAGATAATAATTATTAGTTATCAGTCACCAGCTAATATCTATTAGGAACAACTAAATCAAATGGAAATTTAATACTTAATTTGTTTATTTTAGTGTTTTGAAAATATAAAATTTATTTTTCTTCAAATATAAATAAAAGTCATATTTTTTATTATATTTAATAAATTATAAGATTGTTTCTAATTAACTTATGTTATAGTCATTTTTTTTGCCTAATGTGATTGAAGGTAAAATTGATCTAATTTTAAAAGTTTATATATTTAATAATTAAAAATAGAAAAGTTAAAATTAAAAAAAAAATAAAAATTCATAGTTATTTAATTAATTAAGTCTTTCTTTTATATATATATATATATAAAGAAATGTTTAAAATGAAAAATTATAGGGCCTGTTTTACATATTAAAATTATTTTGCAATTGTAAAACATATATCAAAAATAGAAAAATTATTTTCTATTTTGAAATTAGAAAATTTGCTCATATTATTATTATTATTTCTTTTTTGCTTGTTATGACTTAATTTACAACTAAATCATCATTATCTTCTTCTTTTTTTATTATTTTATTAAAAGGAATTACTCTCTTATTATTATTTTTTTCAAAATTAGGACTTCGCAATTTATTTATTAAATAGCTGAAAAATATTTTATTATAATATTATATATAATTCAAATATTATCTTTTTATTACAAAAAAAATTGACATCAAATTTTATAATAAATATATTTTTTCATATGTAGTCATTTTATTAGTGAAATAATTCCTTTTTAATTTAAAATAATGAAAAAAAAATATTTTATTTTTAAAGTTTAACAGTTCGGCCCGCTTGATTGAAGAGTCTTGTTTGGATAAGGTTAGGTACCAATGGAAAAATATGGGCAATGAAAAGAACATTAGGGATGGGGCGACCCAAGCCCATGAGCAAGTCTGTTCTGCTAGTCCACTTGCATCTTCGGCGCTTGTTCCGCTTTCTTTGACTTGCGGACGGTATTGATCACTTTAAACCCAGAAAACCAATTGGGTTTTTTTTTTTTTTTTTAACTTCTTCATTTCAAGTTCTTACGTTGACCCATTGCTTACGGTAATTGGCCTAGGGTTTCTTTCATCGCTCTGTCCTTCTAGAGAGTGAACGAGACACTCTTGTACGGATTCTTTTTGGCGTTTTTAGCTCTATTTTCTTCAAGTCAAGCTCTCTGTAATTTTTCTATTTCCTTTTCTCTGTGTTTTGTTTTTTTTTATTCCTACTTTCTTTTTTTACTCGTTTGTTTTCTGCGTTAGTGTATGATATTGTCAATTACTTTAGGGGTTTGCTTTGAATTTTTTGGTTTATGCTTACTACTACTTTTTCGGGTTCATTTATCATCAATTTTACTCAGAATTTTGGTCTTTCTGGGAAGGACTGTGTAGGGAGATTTGGGTTTTTTGCAGTTTGATTATGCAATAATAATTTTGGGGATTTACATTTTTGAGTTAGTTTGAAGCAGATTTTAGGTTTGGATTTTAGGCTGACGTGGGAAGAAAACAACGCTAGTTCTTTGCTTCCTGAATATTGGTTATAGGGTTTGCTTTTGTCATTGTTTGTGATGGGATTTAACGATCATCTAGGTTTTTGGAGCTTCATTTTGGAGTTCTGGTGTTAATTTGAAGCTTTTTTTTTCCCCTATTGGTTCGACTTCGTGGATACTTAGATTGATAATTAATATCTGGCTTAATTCAATTCGAGTGCGGAGATTTTAAGTGTCAGTGCTTGAAATTTAAGTTATAAAATTTTTTATATTTAGGGCTTTTGAATGGTTTGATTTTGTGGTTTCCGATAGAATTGGTGTCGTGTGATTTTGGAGTAAACTTTAATTGGGTTTTTGAATATGGATAACTCGAAAAACAGGCAGCAGAATGATCCTTTGGGTGTGAATAAGTTGGGCAAAAATATAAGGAAGAGCCCATTGCACCAACCCAATTTTGCTAACAATCCGAATAAGCAACAACCTCAGCCTCAAGTCTACAATATAAGCAAGAATGAATTTAGAAACATTGTTCAGCAACTAACTGGTTCTCCATCACAAGAACCTTTGCCTAGACCTCCTCAGAATCCACCCAAACCCCAAAGTATGCGGTTGCAGAAGATTAGACCTCCCCCTTTAACCCCCATCAACCGACCCCACATTCCCCCTCCAGTCCCAGCTCCAGCAGTGGCACCACCCCCAGTTCCTTTTAACAATGGCTTTGTTAGGCCTGGCCAATTTGGACACCCATCTCCAACGATGATGCCGTCATTGCCACCTGGGGAATCTCCTTGGGCAAATACAGCCGAGTCTCCTATCTCAGCTTACATGCGTTATCTTCAGAATTCAATCATGGATCCTAGTCCGAGGGCAAACCTAGCTCAACCACCTTTACAGCAACCACAAGCACAAGGCCAGGGGCAATTTCAGCCTCACTCACCATCTTCTGGCTTACTTCCTAATCCACCTATGCCTCCTCTACCCTCACCAAGATTAAATGGTCCTTGTCCCCCTGTGCCTAACCTCCCTTCCCCACAAATGAATGGCCCTCCCCTGTTACCCTCTCCCACATCCCAGTTCCTTTTACCATCTCCTACTGGTTACATGAATTTGTTGTCTCCACGATCACCTTATCCATTGTTCTCTCCTGGGATTCAGTTTCCTCCACCATTGACACCTAATTTTGCATTTTCACCTATGGCACAGTCAGGGATTTTAGGTCCAGGGCCTCAACCTCCACCCTCGCCAGGCCTTGTATATCCAATATCACCATCAGGGTTTTTTCCCTTCTTGAGTCCAAGATGGAGGGATCAGTAGTCCAGGAGAAAATGTTACTGTTATGCAGAGTTCTGTGCTTGATGAGGAGCTGGTGCATTTGTTGCCAGGCCAATCTTCATTTGTGAAATATTTTGTATACTATTTTTGTAAGAGTCCTTTGAAAAGTTTGTAACTTTTCCTTGTTTTTTATTTTGTTTTCATTTGTTGACACCAGTTTGCAGCTTGTTTTGGGATTGGAATCTGTAAAAGCTGCATTATTGTTAATTCGCTGGACAAGTGTCACCAGAGGTGACGTAGCTAAGTTAAAACCCAACATAAATGAGCACCTGAACAAGAATTGTAACAAGAAGATAGAGAGAGAGCACGAAAGGAAGTAGGCATTTAGGCATCAAATTTTAGCATGTAGATTATGTCACGCGAGAATTCTTGTGTACTTGTATTATTGTGGATTAAATCTTAATTAATAAATTTGAAGTTTGAATTCTTCCCAGTTGAATTAATTCTCAATGCATTGCCTTTTTCTTATTTATCATTACATGTTTTACAAATAAGATATCTTTTGCTGTTTACCCATTTCAAATTATGATTGTGTTTCTATTGCCAATTACGTTTCTATTTTAACAGTATTCTCATGCTTGCTTCAAAAAGATAAAATAAACGGACATAGTTGTACAATTGTAATCGTTAAAATAGATGGTAGCCCCTGTTGCCAAATCACTTCCAGGCCGAGTCTCATCCTGAACTTCTGCCCTGTCATGAAAAACCTTGTCTAGGTCCAAGTTCAAATTGGTAAGCATTACTACTTTCGAATAGTTTGAGAGTTTAATTTATTTCTTGCAAGTTTACTTTTTCCTCGAATTGTTGTTACTTTTGGATTTTGTGTCACGCCTTTGCTTTTCTTTCACTAGCACTCTTGATTTGCATCTCTTCCAGCTGATCTTGTGTGATTTATCTTGGGTGGGTTAGTAAAAGGGGACTAATTTACTGAACCATTTGAGTTTTAATTAAACGAATAAGATATTTAATCATGCATACGCCATCGTTTGTCTTGTGTCTTACCCATAAAATATTACATGTTTGATTCTGTGTATACCCATTTTTTGCTACTGGATTCGAAACAAAGGAACCTCAGGAATTCTCAAGGTGCATGTTGGTGAAGTTACTTTGAATTGTAACTGTGTCAGATCATATTATAATTTATCCTGTTGGCAGGAAACTGTTTAATCAAATACTGTATGATTTTGAACTATTTAATTAAAAAACTGTTGCTAATTAAGTTTCTATTTTTTAACAGTATTACCATGCTTGCTTGGAAAAAGATAAAAGAAACAGACGTAATTATACGATTATAATCGCCATGTTGCCAAAGTCACTTGCGGAAGCTGTTGTAATTCTTTACAGTTTTCAGAGAATATGCTTTTTCACCTTAGAATCAACGACTTGTTCAATTGTCATCCGACAATGACAATTTCCAGGAATCAGAAAGCAAATGGTGAAAGCTTATTAGAAATTTATAATTTGGGCCTATTTTAAAGGGAACTTGTATGCTTGGAAAATCAGAAGCCATCTCAAATCTATTCCTTTTAGCACCTGGGCTGCTCATCTTCTAAACTTATATCAAATCAAGTAAAATGTAACTGTAAAAAAGGGTATACATGTACTGTGTATATTGAATAATCTCCCATCAATTTAAAGCAAAAGGCTTTTAAATTGGCTTAATTTGGTCTTCCAAATAGTAAAGACATAAAATTATAAAAAACTAAATCAATTAAAAGTGGTTGACCTATTCGAGATTCTAATTAGAGACTTTTAAATGAAAATTTTCGAACCATAACAGCTAAATTATTTTAAATAATACCCAACAATGTTTTGCTTTGACTCATTTAGCACTAGACAAATAACTTCGTAATCATATAATCAACTTAAATTCAGAATTATTCAGTACTTCACATAGGAGCGAAATCAAAACTTTTAACTTGAAAATCAAATATAATTGAATCAAATTTATGAATATAAAATATTTATTAGCATAATAATTTCATTAAAAATCATCTGTATCAATTACACTATAAATATATCCTAAAAGGATAGCCCAATTGAATATTCAATTTTTCTAATGGATATTAAAAAAAAAAAAAAAATCATTTGATGCAAATATTTATAGAAAAAATAAAAAGTAATTTATCCATGATAAAAAAAAAAAGAGAATAAAAATAAAAAATAATATTTACTCTACTAAAGTTTCATAGAATATAATTCATTCATTATCATTTTCACAGTGAAAATCCTTGGCAATCTCTTTCTCTATGTTAATTAAAGAGAGAATAAAATGGAGTTTTTTCCTTCTGGTTTGATGAATCTATGATTTTGTTAATTGGTGGTTGAGTTTCTATTTTTAATTTAATTAAGACAAAAATTTTATGTTATGGGCTATATCAAAATTAAATAGGTTAATTAATAATAAAAGAACACATGAACTAAATCAGAATTAGATAAGCTAATTGATAATAATAATAATAAAAAAAAACATATTGACCAAATCAAAATGAAAAGGGCTAATTGATAATAAAAGAATTCATGAGTCAAAAATTTAATCTTAAGACATATATATATACTTGAAATTCCTTTTTTAGTTTGGAGGGAATAGCCCTTAGCTTTGAAGATGCCATCCCTATTTACGTACGTTGAATTCATTTGAAATTATGAAAAATGAATTTCATATTTATGCTAAAGAAAATAAATACAAAATACGTTTAATAATTGGCAAAATGATTAAATAGTTAAAAGAAAAAATATACTCATCATCGTTGTCTTTATTGACAAAGTGAAATAAATATCAAAGCAGGTTTTGTTCGTGTCTATGCTTTTAAGCAGACTCTGAGCAGAAGAGCAGTTTTGTGAAAGAAAAAAAAAAAGATTTTTTGACTCATTTTATATGATTCATATATTAAATTTTAGTCTAAAATTTAAAAAATAAATAATTTGATTTAATTAATTAATTAATTTTTAATTTTTTTAATTCAACTAATCGGTTTGATTTTCAAAACCTTACTTCCGAGTGTAACCAATTGTTCCATGGGATTTTTTCAAGAAAGTTCTTTTTTTCTTTTCTCTTTCTTTTCTTCTTTATGAAATATGAAAAGGAGAGAGGAGAGAGTTTTCAGAACACAAGAAAATTATCTTAAAATCAGACCATCGAATTGGGACACGTTGCATCTTCATCACCAACAGAACCATTGATACTACTTTTAGGTTTCAACAGAAACGGCCCAGATGAGATCACGATCATGCAATAATCGTCCACTAAAAATCAAACAACTGTCCACCTCCACTATTATGATTGAGAACGTAGATCAAACGTCAAATATTTAAAAAATAAAATAAAAATCTCTCCCTATTACACACCAAAATCCCAAAAGAGAAGTTACGGAAATGCAAGGCGATGAAGCCAGGGTCTTACTAGGCTTCTCTCCCAATTCCCACCCCACTGTCGCCGAGGTACCATTTAATCTCCCTCCAATCTGTTAAAACATTATAAATTTTTTATTGTAACTGATCCCTATTTTTTTTGTTGTTTGATGACCATGCCAAGTATTAATTATCAACTGAATGGGAGAATTATAAGCTTGATTAATATATTTCTTCTTTGTTTTTGGGTTGGACTCAGTCTTTCCATTCATCTACTTTTGGTCGATTGGTGAGTGGGGTTTAAGCTTAAGCTGTGATTTCACCATCTAATTGCTTGGTAGGTTAAAGCTGCTTACAGAAAGAAAGTATGGGAGTCTCTTCCTGATCTTTTTCCTGGTCACGAAAAGCCTTGTGCTGAGTCCAGGTTCAAACTGGTAAGCGTTACTACTTCTTTTGCGTAGTTTGACAGTTCATTATTCTTGTAAGTTTACTTTCTCCAGCACTCTTGATTTGTATCTCTTCCTGCTGATCTTGTGTGATCTATCTTCGGTTCTTTAGTACAAGGGAACTAGTTTATTGAACCATTTAGGTTTAAATTAAATGAATAAGATATTTGATCATGCATATGCCATCAATTGTGTCTTGTGTCTACACATAATATACTACATGTTTGATTCTGAATATACCCATTTTCTGGCATTGGATTCAAAATAAAGGAACTTTAGGACTTTTGTCAATAAACCACCATTACAACATTAATAATTTTAAGGTACATCCTAGTGAAATTACTTTGAATTATAACCGTGACAGATTAGATTATACTTTTATTCTTTTGGAAACTGTTTAAGTAAATATTTTATGTCTCTGAATTATGCATAGCCTTCCACAAAATATTGTTGTATCTTTTAAAGCCTGCAATGGGTCTGACCTCACTATGTGAATTTACTGCAGATTTCAGAAGCTTGCACTTACCTGCTTCCTGGTAATTTTCTCCTGCCTTCATTTTTTATAGATAGATTAAATAGTGTGCCAAACAATCATGGTTTGCAAACTCCCAAATGGACTACAAAACTTATTGGATAAACTTGCAATTCTGCGTTTAACACTTAAGATAGCGATTTATAAAATTTAGAAATAGTGAGTTATCAAACTGGTCATCTCGTCCTGTTTGCTGTCCAACTTTGGATACTTAAACTGATTTTGGTGAATTTACCGTTTCATGTGTTTTATTATTCCTTGGGTGTTTTTTCCCCTTATTTTATCATTAAATCCTTTGGGGTTCCAAAATCCCTTGTTATTGTAGTTTTGATAATTAGCTCAGGCTTGCTCAAGAGAGGCCTCCAATGGTTTTGAGGAAGAAACTTAAATCAACCAAGTCTTGGAGCTCTGTGCAACAGGAAACTTGCACTTGGGGAAGAATTTCCACTGTGTCAAAAAGGTATACCTATTACTAAACTTTCCCCCTTGTATCTGGTGCTTCTTGTCAGTGGATGTAAGAATGGTCCCCCTCCCCACCATTTTTCCTTTTATTTATTTATTACATTTTTCTTCTGACATGACAGCCAAAGGATCTAAAGTTATTGCTGCTGTGCTAATTGCCAAATGATTGAAGAGATGGCCCCACTTTGGTCCATAGGGTACATCGATCCTGGGTGGGAGCATGGCATAGCTCAAGATGACAGGAAGAAGAAGGTCAAATGCAACTACTGTGGAAAAATAGTCAGTGGTGGGATATTCAGGTTGAAACAACATTTAGCTAGAATGTCCGGTGAAGTTACTCACTGTGATAAGGTTCCTCAGGATGTATGCTTCAATATGAAAAAAACCTTGGAACGATGCTGTTCTGGTCGGAAAAGAAGGCAATCTGAATACGAGCAGGCATCTCTAACTTTACACCCTAATGAATATAATAATATGGAGGAATCTCCTGGTAACTACAAACAGAAAGGAAAGAAAGTGATGGGTGATAGGAACTTGGTTGTAAGATCTGCTCCTCTTCGGTCATTAGGATATGTGGACCCAGGCTGGGAACATTGTGTTGCTCAAGATGAAAAGAAGAAAAGGGTAAAATGCAATTACTGTGAAAAAATAATTAGCGGAGGCATAAACCGATTTAAACAACATCTAGCTAGGATTCCTGGAGAAGTTGCTTCCTGTGATAAGGCACCTGAGGAAGTATATCTTAAAATCAAGGAAAATATGAAATGGCACCGAACTGGCAGGAGGTATCGGAAACCTGATACAAGAGAGATTCCCACCATCTACATGCACCCAAATAACGAGGATGAAGAGGAAGAGCAGGAGGGAGGGTTGGTGCAATGCATAAGTAAGGATGTATTGGCCATTGATGATAAAGTTTCAGGTAATGATGTCAGAAATAACAAGTGTAGATATCCTGGTTATAGTGGCAACAGCGCTGAACCACTGTTAAAAAAATCAAGATTGGATTCTGTGTTCTTGAAGTCACTTAAAAGCCAGGTATCACCACACCAGAAGCAAGTTAAAGCAAAGATGGGTTTTGATAAAAAGTCTCGGAAGGAAGTGATATCTGCTATATGCAAATTTTTTTATCATGCAGGAATCCCTTCTAATGAAGCAAATTCTCCATATTTTCATAAAATGCTGGAGTTGGTTGGGCAGTATGGGCAAGGTCTGCAGTGCCCTTCAATCAGACTTATATCTGGTCGGTTTCTTCAGGATGAGATTATTGTCATTAAAGAATATTTAGCAGAATTTAAGGCATCATGGGCAATTACTGGTTGTTCTATTATGGCTGATAGTTGGAATGATCTTCAGGGCAGGACATTAATAAACTTTTTGGTCTCTTGTCCTCGAGGTGTATATTTTGTTTCTTCCTTTGATATTACTAATATCATGGAAGATGCTTCAAGCCTTTTTAAATTGTTGGACCAAGTGGTGGAAGAAATTGGTGAAGAAAATGTTGTTCAGGTAGTTATGTTTTTGTTTGAATTTGCTCCTGTGCCCTTTTAAATACACTCTTGCTTTCCTCCTTAATAAGTTATTCTGTTATTGCTTGCCATCATAGGTAATCACCAAGAACACAACTAGTCTTAAGGCTGCTGGAAAGATGCTTGAAGAGAAAAGGAGAAATTTATTTTGGACACCATGTGTTGTACATTGCATTGATGGAATGCTTGAGGATTTTGTGAATATAAAATGGATAGGAGAATGCATAGATAAGGCTAAAAAAGTTACGCGATTTGTTTACAACAATACATGGCTGTTAAGCTTTATGAAGAAAGAATTCCTAAAGGGACAAGAACTTCTTAGACCAGCTGTTACAAAGTTTGGCACCAGTTTTTTCACTTTAAAAAGTTTATTGGACCAAAGAATTACCCTGAAGAGAATGTTCCAGTCAAACAAATGGGTTTCATCCCAATTGGCCAAAACAGATGAGGGTAAAGAAGTAGAGAAAATTATCTTAAATGCCATATTCTGGAAGAAGATGCAATGTGTGAAAAAATCTTTAGAACCAATTGCACAGGTACTTCAGAAGATAGATAGCGATGAAAGCCTGTCAATGGCATTTATATATAATGACATTTATAGAGCCAAGCTTGCAATTAAAGCAATCCATGGGGATGATGCACGGAAATATGGACCTTTGTGGAGTGTGTTAGACACCCACTGGAGCTACTTGTTATATCATCCTCTCTATGTGGCTGCTTACTTTCTCAATCCGTCATACCGTTATTGTTCTGATTTCATAATGGTATGAGAAACAGTTACCATACCACAGTTAGTTACAAGTTCTCTGTATTGCTGATTTTAACTTTGTACAATATCTTTGCTGTAGCATCCTGAGGTAATTCGTGGTCTAAATGAATGCATTGTGCGACTGGAACTTGACATTGGAAAAAGAATTTCTGCATCCATGCAGGTAATGTGGTCCTCTATCTTTTTGTTGTGCTTTGATACCATAATTAAGTGCAGGAATAATTCTGTAGCAGTTTATTTGCCTCATTGGTAAGACTGTCAATTGAACTGCACTAAATTTCTGCCACAGAAGCAGTAAAAACCATTGTGCTAATTTCTCTGTCAGTGATAATGTCATGTTTTCTCATTTTTGCTTATGTTGTAATGTGACTCACAGATTCCTGATTTTGTATCTGCGAAAGCTGATTTCGGTACTGATTTGGCCATAAGTACTAGAACAGAGCTTGATCCAGGTATAAAAAATGAGGTGCTTGCAACTTGTTTATTTTGAGAAGAGAGGTCCTTGTAACTTAATCAGTTATAAACTTTAATTCATTTGAGTGGCTGCTTGTATTATCATGCAAAATCAAGAGCTAAAATAAAATATATATTTTTCTATACTAGCTGCTTGGTGGCAACAACATGGGATAAATTGCTTAGAGCTTCAACAAATTGCTATACGCATACTGAGCCAGACATGCTCATCTCTTGGTTTTGAACATACTTGGAGTATATATGATCAAGTTCATGGCAAAAGGCATAACTGTCTGTCTCGAAAGAGATGGAATGAGCTTACCTACGTTCACAACAATTTGCAATTACGAAAACGGCAATTGGAAAGAAAGCCTGGTGATTTGATCTCCTTTGACTGTTTCATGATGGAAAGCATGCTGGACGACTGGCTTGTAGAGGCAGAGAAACAAGCAATACCAGAAGATGAAGTACTCCCATTCTTACATACCAGAAGATTTTTTTTCTTTTTTCTTTTTGCACATTTCCTTGAATTCTACGTGGAATCATGGATAACTTTACTGAAATTATCAATCCTTTATCCTGTTCTAGGAGATCCCTTATGGTGAGATGGAACAATTTTATGGAGATGAAATTGATGAAAATAATTATGAAGGAACGAGACCTGCAGAAATGGTGTCATTGGATGGTGAGGTTGAACCCCTGGAGGTTAATCCTGCTGCTGGAGGAGTTACCACTGATGATGACAGCCTTGATTTCCTCGGTGATGATTTGACAGATTAATTGATCAGTATGTGCTCGTCAAACCTGGAGTAAGCCGTGAGATACATATATGAAATTAACATTGATAGAAAAATTGACTTGGTATTTTTCAGGACCAATTCTTATAATGTATTCTATTCTGCAGCATGTTATTTAAGGCATCCATATCTTGCTAACTGATCTAGACTCCATAGGTTTAGGTTTTCTGTGTCTATGTTGATTTGTCTTTTTTTACATCACTAGTAGTTTTCTCCACAGACTGGTTTATCTACCAGCATATACCTGTCACACATGCTCAATAGATTGATTTATTGTTTTGATTTGCTGCTGATGTGACTTGTGATTATGATGTTTTGGTACACCCTTGATGCATAATATTTGATGTTTTTGACAATAATCTCTGTTTAGATGTGCTTTCCTCGCGCTCGTTCGTCCAGCGCATATTGTTGCTTCTTTTGGTTGATATCTCATCATATCTCGATGGCATAATAATTTTTATTTTGTATACAGGCATCATATCAATGGATTATAGGCCTTAACTCTTGAACAATTTTCTCAATGATGAAAAGTGCCATTTCATTTGCTTTGAAACCTGTGGAGCACCCATTGTTTTGCTGTTTAATTATTTTCACGCATAGGTTCATGAAGTTCTGAGTTTTCTAATTAAAAATTGTCCATATGGATTTGGGTTTGCAAACCATTATACGAGCTTTAATCACCCTGTTTAGAGGAGTATGAGTTGGATGATAAACTAAACTAATAGAGAAATGGAATCAGACTGAATTGATGACCTGTGTCATGGTAATCATAGGTACAAGAGGAGCAGATTCGGCTTCAGGTAATTTCAAATTCTAACTATTTACATTTTCAGTTTCTTCTTTGTTCTTTTCTTGTGCTGTCTTCATGGTTCCCCAATTAGCTACAATTTTCTCTTGATTAGCAACTTATTCCCGAGTAGTGAGGCTGGCATGCCAAGAGCGCATGGGGGGAGAAGTAATCACACTTCAATCCGAATTCCTTTCCTTTTTATTATTCTTGGAATAGTTAGAGTGGGGGGATTAAATGCCACCAGGTGATTCTCAGTGTGGACCCAGAAAGTAAAGTAGTCGAATCTTGGTTGAAAATCTTGAGTTTTAAATTTTTCTTTCATTATTTTGCTTCTCAGGGCTTATAAAAGAGACGAATCCTTCACACGATCCTTTTCTGCCCTAATGTGGTGTATCGTCAGGTGGAATTTATTTGGATTAATATGAACTGTTAATTCATAAACCATGGCTAAGTACGGCATATGCCCCAAGTCTCTGTTGTACCTTTAGTATATTTTCCTAGCTGGTGGTGTTTCTGTTTACTGCAAGCTCATTGCCTTGAAGCATCAATTGTCAAAAACAAACTTCTGTGATTTGTGAATCCCTCCTCGGCAGTTCATGAGAGATTGAAGATATGCGGTTGAGGTGCAAATTTATAAATGCAATTTCTATTTAGTGTCAGTCTACTTTTAAGCATAGTTGGTTGCTTCTGTAAGGAATAAAATTCTGGCTCCAAATGTGTGATTTTCAAGTTTTATAAAACCCTTTTGATCATTTTAAAATTGAAAATCAATGTTATTTCCTCTATTGATTTTAATTAATTAAAGACTAATGACAAAAAAAAAATAATCTATTTACGATCATACGCACTTTTAAATCAAGTATACCCTAATTTTCATTGGTGGTTAACTTTATCCTCTCATGCTTTATTTGGGGAATTTTTAAACCAACCATTTTGATGAAGTAATTTCTCTGTGAATAGCAACAATACCACTACTCATTAGCGATAACAAAGAATTAACAATAGAGATTCAACTAATGACATAGTTTGAGACTAGAATTATAGTAGAGTAGCAGTAGCATACTGTACCCTAAGAAATCAGAATTAAACTATATAAATCATTTTTAATTTTCTAATATCGAAATTGGAAAAATTATGAAAAAACAATATCAAAATAAACACTTGTAAAATTTTTTAATCAGACGTATATAAGAATCTAGAAGACAAAGTAGTAACAGATTTCTCATTTTTCTGTACTTGATTATAGGTTGTTCCCACTGTAAAGTATGGTGTGGGGCAATGCACCTTTATAAGTATAACCGAGAAAGAGGAGTATAATTGAAAAGAAAAGCCATATATGCATAAAAGCAACAAAGAAAAGCATGCTTTCTGAAACTTATAGTATGAGCTTTCAATCAACTGTATGTTGTTCTCTGCGAAATACAACCAATTTCGAAATGGAAGTTGATATTCGTAGTAAAACTTTTACTCATTACAGCAGGGAATAACCATGCCCTACATGATCCAAAATATCGAACAAGTAATTAGTGTTAATTTCCAACGGTGGATGTACTTTAAAAGTTTTGTTGCTTCATGTTTTTCTGCGCTCTCTGTCATCTATATTTTTCTTTTCTCCAATCACCTGTCTATGAAGTAAGCTATTGATCTCCATTTCTAAAGCACTGGCCCATAAGAACCTACCAGGACTCATCATAATCCTCATCTCAAACCAGTTCAAAAACGTGCACTTCATCAGGCCATCTCACATGCAAACGCAACAAAGTATCTGGCCATACTCCAAAAGATTTTGCTATGCTAAAACTAGACTAAAATTGCAACTATCAGATTGGTGATTGATTTGCTAAAACCTAAAAAAGAAAAAAGAAGTAACCTTATTTCCTCAGCAATGCCCCTGTAAATTGTGAAAGTACTGCTCTCGCTCAAATTTTATGCAATATCCACTAAGGATCATTGTATCTAATATATGGCCAGAAATTGACAAAATCCCTGAAAATCTAGGTATAAACCTCTCCGATAAAAGGCCTTAAGGTGCAGAAGCAATTTGTAACTGCAAATCTGCAACTTAAGAGAATTTGACAGTGTCTATAACATGCAACTGTATCATGAGCCATACTTCTTCCTATAAACACCAATCAGAGCTCCTCAGCTAATAAAAAAAATTAAAAAAGATATAACCTACGAGATAGTTCTTTCAACTTAACCCGAATTCCCAGAACCTACACAACTCCAATATATTGACTCGCTGAATACCAATCTATTTTTTACTACTACTAAGCATCTGTATCCATCATAAGGACACTTTTCCAAAATTAATGTTGATCTTTATAGATCAACCCTGTAGGCTGGTACCTGTCTCTGTTTTAAGCTTGAGGGTAAATAGCAATTGGTTCCCATGCTGACTGATGATGATTAATCCATTTCTTTCGAAAAACAACCAGATTCAATATATGGAGCACCTCACCCAATGTATGGTCTGCCAAGCATGACTTTTTCAGAATCAATGCCGCTTCATATCAGTATAATTGATGAGAGAACCAAGGAAAATTGTATTTCTGCTGTCAAAACTACAATTCAAGAAACCAAAGTAGCAGATAAATAAATAAAAAAGAAGTCTTGCCTGCAATGAGAAGCTAATATGGCTGATCATCCAGCAGAGGAAGTAAGGAAGTTTTGTATTTCATCCCATGTTGCTTTTGGGTACTGGTTAGGATTAACACCAATAGGGTTCACACTCTTCCATAGTTTGTCATTTTTACCAACATACAACTGCAATGCACCTAACATTTGCATCACTACCATATTTTGTTCAATTGCACTGTCCAATGCTTTGCGTACATCAGTACTTTGGTGTTTTGGGTCTCCAAAATGAATACAGTCAATTATGTTTGCTTCAGTAGGCATAATTTTTTCATTTTTCAGGGTATTTAGAGCCAGTAAGGTAATACCAATAAGACCTTGTACATATTCTGTGGGCAGTGGTATTGCTCGAGTTCCCTGTATAACAGTACTAGAGGTAGTGTTGCCAACAGCTGGAGTGGATGAAGCTGGTGGAAATTCTGGACCACGATGATACTAATTATTTGCCTGGCCGCTGTGCATCATACGGCCTTTATGTGGTACTTTTAAAGCAGCACCATTGGGAGACTCAAGAAAGCCCATTTTTAACACTTCGACAGTTTGAGCATCTTGAACATAATTGCAGCATTCAGGTATACCTAATTTACCAATATCAGGCACATTTGAATGCAAGGCT
Source organism: Aleurites moluccanus (assembly GCA_948193065.1). NCBI lineage: Eukaryota > Viridiplantae > Streptophyta > Magnoliopsida > Malpighiales > Euphorbiaceae > Aleurites > Aleurites moluccanus. Next base: position 25,001 of record CANXYC012978574.1, on the reverse strand, counting down.
GAGGAAAGTAGTATACCATCAGGACTGGGATTCATTGAATACTTACAATTAAAATTAAAATAAGTAATGTGTAATTAAGGCATTAACATTGACAGTTGAATTTAAAATAAGCAATCAAATGGATTTTAATTTCATTTTAGATACTGAAATTTCAGCCAACATGATGAGTATTATTTGCATGAAGCAACAAACATGAGAGAAGGCTGATTCCATGTGCATGATAATAGTTTTAAATCACGAGCTGCTTCGAAGAAGGATAAGAGCTGCTTCTTCATCCTTGTCTAAACAAGGAGCAGAACGGTCCATCCTTCCATTAGGTATACGTAAATCAGATAATTTCTTTCCCTGATGCGTCTCCTGCATTAAATGGAAACACTGGAAAAAGGTTAGCAAGCTTTAAGCCTTTAATGTCCTCAATTATTAAAATGCTCCAAAGATCCAATGCAAATGCAGACTTAAATTAAGCAACCTCCCAGAATTAAGAATGCCGGAACTGAATATATAACAAGGAGTTGATCCTCGTCTTGACTAGTAATGTAAATTACAGTTTTTTACACAATGCCACACAATTCAAATTATGACTGCCGACAGTGATTATATAATGGATTGGAATGGTACACAACCATACATCGGATATCATTACGATCTTCAAGGAGATGAATAATAAAATATTCAAAAGCAAATTGAGGTATTAAAAAGACGTTTAAAAGAATGACCTGATTCACATCAGTTGTTCTATTTGAGAAACTTTCTTGAGGAAGTTGAGAAGCATGAACATCCATGATCTTCAAGTAGTGATACATGACAACACCTGAGAAAAAAGAAATAGAAAAGAAAGAACTTGAGCATCTGCAAAACTCTGTAGATTAAAAAGAATTCATTTCTTTTGCAACAACAATTACCTATGCTGTATCCAGTTAAAAGAATCATTTCTTGTACACACCAAAAATGGAGAAATCCATGATTTCCACATTTTGATTCCTCGTTCAATCTCATTATTATGCATTTCTTATCATAGCGGGAAAGACTTTGCACGGTCAATATAACGATTCTCTTTCATTTCTTATATTGCCCTCGTACACCGAAAATACGATGTCGTTGTGATACTCTAAATATCCGTAAGTATGTTTGGATGCTCGACTGAGAGTTTCCCTGCCGCGAATCGCGTTGTCTTGGATAGTTGGGGTAACGGAGTCATGCATGTTAATTTTTTATTTTTTATTTTTCCGGTGTCTGAAGTTAGAAAGTTAATTTTAAATAAATAAATAAATAATAATAAAAAATATAAATTTAAATAAAAAAAAAATATTATATATAAAAAATTAAATTTAAATTAATTAAATAATTTTTTTTTTATAAATTAATAAATTTTTTTTCGTTGAGATTTTCTCATCCTTGTTAAGATACTGATAATTCGATAACAACCAATACCAAAATTTATTTCATATTACAATTTCCTATTAATTCTATCATCTTCTTAATTTCTAAAGAAATTAAATCTTAGTTATGGAGAAGAAGAATGTTCTTTATCATAGTAGCCACCTAAGGCTCAGAAGTTCTCAGAAACTCCAAGGAATGTAGAGAACTTACACCCCAATTAGATGGCAAAGTATCATCATCATCAAAAATGCATTTGAGGCAATAAAAGAAAAATTAAGGGAAGTCTTGAGATATGAATACCTTGTTGGAATTACGTTTCCAGTTGCAACAATTATAATTTTCATGTATACTTTAATTCAACCGGAAATAATTAAATTAAGTTATATAATATAAAAAAAATAAATTTTATAAGAAATTTGATAAAATAATTTGAATACAATAAATTATCTTTAACAAATAATATAAAATAATTTTAGAATTTAAAGCAATAATAAAATAAATATGATTAAGAATTTTGAAAGTAATATAAATTTATTTGTATAAATAAAAATGAGATAATTTAATTTTTATTGCTAAAATTTTTAAATTTATTTAACAATGTTTTTAAATTTTTAATATTAATTTACTATTAAAAGTGTTTGTTAATATTAATTTTACAATATAATTATTTTGATATAAAATTATTTCAAAAGAAAATTATTATATGCATCTGTTTTATAATTGAATGATTGAGACTTGAGCCCTATTTGTCATAGGTCATGGTGTCGAACCACATCAAAGCGGTCAATGAATTTTTCTTTTTTTCTTTTTTTAATTGAAGGCTAATTATCCGGTAACCAATTTCGAGTCAATTGATGCTACCGTTAACAAGTCAACTCATGCGGATTGAAACTAATTTTTAATATATATAGTTAACAAAATTAAATTAAATTGAAAAATATATAAGTATCTAATTAAATTAATCAAATTAATAGATTCGATCCGCTTTAAAAGAGAAAATGAATATTATTATTCATGAAGAATAGTGTTTTTTTTTATCATTCTCATTTTACCTTTTTTCTTTCTTTCTTTCTTTTTTTATTTGATTTTCTATATATTTATGTTTATATATCTATATATTTATTAATAAATATAAAAAGAGAAATTGGTTCATCATTCTTGAATTACCCTTCTTTTTTTTCTCATTTTTTTACTTTTTTTTATTTTTTCATATTTTATCTTAAATATATTTAGATTTATATATATATATATAATGTGCTTACTATTCATGACAAATAGTAGATTTCTCATTTTTTACCTTTTTTTCTTTTTTTTTTTATCATTTTCTTTTTCGTTTCTCATTTTCTTTTTTCCTTTTCTCATACTTTTATGTATTTATATCTATTACTTTATATAAACTGAGGAAAATATTTACTATTCATGATGAATAGTAAATTTTCCATTTTTTCTTTTTCTTTTTTTTTTTTCTAATTTCTAATTTCTTTTTTTATTATTTTATATATACATATAAGAGAAAATATATATTATTATTCATGATGAAAAACTCATTAAACTTTCAATGATTTTTAATTTGGCCACTAAAAATTGATTAGATACAAATGAATCATCATTTATGATGAATTGTGAAATCTCCATTTAACTCCTTTTTTTTTTAGAATGTTCTTTTTTATTTCTCCATTTTTTTATTTTATTTTTTTTATATGTATAAAAGTAGGAATGGAGTTACTATATGTTATGCACAATAAATCCTCTATTTTATTTTTCGTTTTTTTTTTTCATTCTCCTTTTTTTCTTCATATTGTATTTATATTAAGCATTATAAATTTATAATTCGTGATATAGTATGGACTAGGAGTTTTTTTTTTTTTTTTTCTCATATTGTATTGTACATAAAACATTATAAATTTATAATTCATGATATAGTATGGGATTATGATTTTACAAATAATAATATTTATATTCTAATACTTATTCCACTCCTACAATTTTATTTTTTAAAAATTAACTATAAACCATATTATCAAATTATAATAGCATTATTTCTCATTGTAATTAAGAAATTAATAGTAAAATGTTGTTTGTGAACACTCTATCATTTTTAATTTTTGAGTGAATAAACTTTATTCAAAATTTTAATTATCAATTTTAATTTTTTATTAAACAAATTTTATTAAAAATTTTTAATTTTGATTTTTTTAATTCAAAAGTGAACTAACAATGTATGGTGAAGTTTCATGTAAGGCAAAAATATTTTTTAATTTATATTGTATGTCAAATGATTAAATATTAAAGATATTAATAAATTTGGTACTTAAAACAAACTACAAGTTACGTAAGTGTCAGGAAAAAAATCACAATTCCCTTATAGAGAACATGTCAAACTAAATGGTAATTTTTTACATTTTCCCTAATTTTTTAATATCTTTTACTTACATTTTCTCATCAGTTAATGTATAATTGCATTAAAATTAAACAATGTAATTAAATCATTAACAAATTAAAATAATAATAAACAATTAATTTTGCTTTTTTAATAGAAATTCGAACTTATAAATTAAGTAAAATTTCAAAGATTAAATAATAATTAATCATTGAACTTATAACTAATATTTTTTTTCCTGAAATGTCATAAAAATTTTAATAAATAAAATTATAAATATAAAATTTTTTAAAATTGGACAATCGCCTGCCTAGTATATTGAAAAAAAAAAAAAAAAGAGTTAAATATTACGCAAAAAAAAAAAAAGCCTCAAACATTATGAACAAATGAAATACATAGCAAATAATGGATGCATAAGGAGCTGGCCAAATAATTTTCTAACACTTTCTGTAACAACTCTTTGTCATGTCTCGCATTGTTGCAAGGGTGCATACTTGAGCAAGCACGCATGTACAGAGAGAGAGAGAGAGAGAGAGAAAGAGAATCACATGCTCGGTGCTTCACCAGCAGGTCCAGGCCGGGCATTTAAGAGGGGTTGTAAAGCTTTCACTACAATGCTCATGTTTGGACGGAAGTCTGCTTCATATTGCACACACAAGGCAGCAACAGCAGCCATCTGCAATGAAGAACACAGAAAAAGGTTAAAAAGCCTTCTTTAGTTGACAAATCTTGTATCTTGCTGTTAAATTTCCATTTAATAGGGACCACCACATAAATCATTAGGCAAGCACGTGGCTTCCTTCCTTGCAACTCTAAACATCTTTTAGATATGGTGAAATCTCATGCTTATCACAAAAAAGAGCGAATTCTCATATCACATTCCATGGAATATCAGGAGATAGTTGCACCAGTTTTGAATTGACGATGTGCCAATTTTAAATGATACAAGCGAAATATTCTAAAAGAGCAAGGTCAAACCTTTGCAACTGCCTTGGGTGGGTAATCTCCTTGAAGTCTTGTATCAACGCACTGCTTTACCTTGTCCTCACTAAGTTTTGGTGTAGCCTAACACATTTCAAAACTCGATTACCAGTAAGGAATCAGATAAAAAGAAAAACTCACCAAAATTTCAAAAGCCAACATGACATGAATAGATAAAAAACAATTAGTACCCATGTCACCAGACTCTGCTGCCCACGTGGTAATGTATGGTCAACAGGTTTTCGTCCAGTCAGAAGCTCAAGTAAAACAACACCAAAACTGTACACATCACTTTTTGCGTTCAATTGTCCAGTCATTGCATATCTGCCAAAACATATGGAAGAACAATCAAGGCTAGCAATCTCACATCATAACTTTCAAAACAAAAGAATATACTAGTAATTTAAACTTAAGCTCAATTTGATTGTCATGAAGATGAGATTACAAAGCCAAAACTGTAATTTTTCTTAAGTTAGTTTCCTGCTCTGAACATTTCCAGCAATCAAACTGAGCATTACTCAGTTTTAGATTCCAAAAGGTAACAAGTGGCTAGATCATTGATGAAAACATGACTAGATCAATATCTTTGATATAAACTGCATACTGGACAATGGCCAACAGTATTTGGTTCGCCGAAACATAGATATGATATGAATGTAACTGATCAAGACCACTACTAGTTGTTCTCAAAAGAATTTTGAAATCAATTATTTATAGTATTTGGAATTTGCCTGTAGGGGTTAAGGTTTTCTATTTATGGTGCCATGCATAAGCAACTCTGGCATCACAATGTTGTTGATTGAATTGACAATAAAATTATGTTGTAAGAAAATTGGTTCTGCCATTTTTGCATTTTCATTTATAATCACTCGTTTTATATCAGTAACAATGAAGACAACTTACTCAGGAGCATGATAACCAAATGTTCCTAGAACACGAGTGGAATGAAGGCGTGCTGCCATATCAGGAGCTTGATTTGACAAATCGAAATCAGCAATCTTTGAAACATCATCATCAAAAATCAGAACATTGCTGGACTTAATATCGCGATGAATAATATGAGGATCAGCCTTTTCATGCAAGTATTCAAGGCCTTTTGCAGCTCCAACTGCAATTTTCACACGCTGCTGCCATGAAAGGACAGGACCAGGTTGGGCTCCTTTAACACCTTTCCTCCCTGCAATAACAAGATATTGATAATTAAAACATTAATTGATGACAATGTAATATCAATCCATATTTCATTAAAAGTATCCAAAATAAATAGATAAGTATAAAATATTACAATTTCACATAAGCATTGTGAACCCTAGCTGTCCCATAACAGCAATCTCCTTGGTTAAACCATGTACATGTTTATCCCCATCAAATTTGACATGCCTCAAAATTTCATACAAGAAGCCAGCTGATGGATTCAACTGGATTCCTTTTCCTATTTCTTTCTAGTTTTTTCATTAGGCAATGCAGTGATTTTCAACCACCACATGTCTGATGCAGCCAAATATATTAAGCATATTATTCAACTTTCATATTGTATAACAGAAACAATGAAGCAAGATCAGATACCATGAAGAATATCATGAAGAGATCCATTAGATGCAAATTCATATGCAAGTACACGGGAACTTCCATCAACACAATAGCCAAGCAATTGTACAAAATTTTCATGCTTAAGCCTTGACACCATGGAAACCTGCAAAGTCATGCAAAAATTTCACAAGTAAACACAAAAATAAATACAAGATTCAATTAAGTAGCAGATAGAACAAATTTAGCTTTCAATCATACCTGGGCCAAGAACTCATCATCAGGCTGTTTGCTTGCATCTAATTTTTTAATTGCTGCAGCCTGCCCGCTTTTAAGCACCCCATAATATACTCTTCCATACGAGCCTTCTCCAATCAGAGAGTTTGTCCCAAAGTTATCAGTAACTTCCTTCAGTTCATCCACTGAAATGGCAGGGACTTCAATAGGCTGAATTTTGACCGCCTGAGCACCTTTAGGTGCTGTTTCTGATGGATGATATCCTCCAATGTTTCCTGATAGCAAATAAATTCAGATTACACTAACAGAATCAATAAAAAAATTACAAATAAACAAAAGATCTAACAAAATGTCAAAAATTACCAACCCTGAAAATATGTATATAAGCAGAATAGTCTTAACACCATAAAATTGGTTAAAATTCCTTCAGCAAATTCAGTCACTGGATTGACATAAATATTAAATTGCAAACAAAAATATATTAGTACAAATGAAACCCATGGAGTTTCAGTTGTGGATACCTGCAGAACTTTTGACAGGGTATGGGCCTCCACTGTCAGCAGCTTTATGCATGTCATCTTCTTCACAGCAGCAAAAGCAGCTCATGATTCAAATCTTTAAGAAAGCCCCTCTAACCATCAAGAAAAAAAGAAAGAAAGAAAAAACTCAATTAACATGCACCAAAATAAGCTTACAGAACACAAGGGGAAAAAGAAAATGGCACATTTTAGAAACAACAACACGACCATAGAGATGCATATCAACATAGAAGCAATATATACTCAACAAAGCCTTAATCCAAATCTAGAGGCAGAAATCCCTATGGATCCTTTTCTGCCCCTGTACCATTCTTAGAGCTACATTTATAAAATACAAGCAATATAATCAAGAGGAAAATTTTGCATATATGTTAAACATGCCACCAGTAATAGATTTTATCATTAAATTAACATACATGTTAGACAACTTGCCCACCCATTGTCACAAGCAAAAGATATCAATCCCTGCTGCATAAGAGTTGCCCAAGAGTTATGATTGAACAAAAGAGACACTATTTATAGTGCAGTTTTTGGATTGTAATATATTACTTCTTATGCTAACATGCTTGACTTCAGGTCAAAATATTAGACTTATCAACTAAATGTTAAACATTTTGACTGTGCCTCTCTACTATAGCCGGCCCACATTGGTCCATCAATATATTGTTCAGTTTGAGCAACCATAAGCACGCAATGGAAGGACACCTATCATGTTTAGCCGTAGCCACTAACAGAAAAAAAATGGTATTAGGAGGAATCTGACTTATTTCAAAAACACAAGTATCAAAACTGAGGGTTGAGGAAATGAAGAAGTTAGGACACTATGATGCCATAGGTCCATAAATGAAGTGAAAAATAATCATGCCACCAACCGCATTAGAAACATTTGGGACTGTGTTGGCTTGCATTTTATTTACTTAAACCCATGTACACAGTAGACACCATGCAGTTACTAATCTACACTGAAGGAGCTAGCAATTAGAAGCAAATGGATTAATTATTATTCAAATGCTGGAAACTAAGTGACCAGTTTGGCTATCGCAAGAAAATCAATTAGGAATTGAGAGTAGAAATCCTCAATGGATAATTAACACATAGTTTGACCAAATTACAGAAACCCACAATTTTTAGTTTCCACAATTAAGGCAAAAATTGGCAGACATTTTTACTAGGCCTCATTCTTTTGATAAACCTTCTTTGTTTGCAATAGATATAACATGTGGTTACATGAAAAAAAAAATCCTCTTTTTCCAGCCGTGAAATTGAGCCATGAAAAGGGAGATTCATGAAAACCCAAAATTCTGATCAGTCTGCACAATTTCTCATATGCTAATAAACATATTAATAACATATTTCATTACTATGCAGCAATTGCAAGTATCAGAATTCAACAGTAACTATTCACATTTCTCAAAGTTATAGCACCTAAATTATTCCAGTCCGGCCAACCAATATCCAGATCGAACCAATACAACCAAATACAGTAAAAAACTCAACACGGAAACATAATTCAAAATAATTACTAAATTTTAGGTCCAAGCCAAGTAGCTAACAAAAAAGTATTGTTGTCAAGATGATCACATCACATGCATGTTAATCAAATATCAATAAAAACGCAAAATAAAAATAAAAATTGAGAATCAAAGAACCGAAGAAGTGGATCCATACATAGGAAATTTTGCAAGGAAATGGTGAGTCGAGAATCGAATACTGTCTTCAATCAGTCCAAGTCCAAAAGAGGAGTGTGAGCTCCGGCTGTAGTTTGTGGGATCTGAAACCGTAGAAAGCCGGCCAAAGGTGAGCAGTATAAGGCGTGATGAGTGATCAATCGACCTGAGATATATTGGAGTTTCTTTTGACTTGAAGCTTAAAGTTGAGTTATTAATTAATAAAACTTTAAAATACAAAGAATTTGCAGGATTTTAATTTTCTCTTTTTTTCTTTTATTACTGGTTGTTGGTTTTGCCACCCCGACTTGACTCCGCTGTTTCTGATTGAATTTTCATGAGGTTTTATTGTGTGGGGTTAATTGTAAAGTAACAAATTGCGTGGCAACGATCGATTGGTTTCTGGTGCCAGAAAAGTCTAACGCTGAATAAAACCGTTGACTTCTTAAGGAATATGATTCTGCAGGTGTGCTCTGAGAAATTGTGAAGTGAAGCTAGCGTTAGCTTCTAAATTAATTAATTAATAATGATATAATATATTAGATAATTAATTATTATTTAATTATAATTAATTAATTTATAATTTGACATTATTAAAAAAAAAAAAAATTGTACACTCTCTTCTTTACTTTTTTAAATCTACACCGAATTCTTCGTACATGAGTAAATTACTGCTGTGAATTTAGCGTTGATTTTCCTTTTACCACCCAAGTTTCAATTACATTAGATTTATTTTTCCATATAAAAAAACCTACAAGATTTCAAATTTTAATTTTCAACATTTTTCAGAATTTTCATCTAAAACAAATATTATTTCCAATTAAGATGTTTCTTAAACTTAATTAATAAGTTTTTATATAAAAAATTGTGCTTAGATGGATTAAAAAAAATTTCTATATGAAAAATTAAATTTTGATGAATTAGATAAAAAATTTTCTATTGAAACTAAGCCACCAAATAACTTCATTCCTGCTTATAGCCTCACCAAAAAAAAAAAAAAATTGATAATTTTACGTGGCTACATAGGTAAGCATTGTAAATTTATTGTTTATTTTTTGACAGATAAAATCAAATTCCATATTCAATAAATAAATATATTTTTTTTATAATTCTCACTAAATTATAATGAAATTTTTTACCATTGTAATATAAAAAAACTAAGACTTTTAATAATTTTTGGAATTATTGAATTTTATCTAATTAAAATTAATGGTTAAATTTTTCTAAATTATATAATGTGATCCCTCAAGATACATTTACATTAACTTTATATATACTTTAGTGATTATAAGTAATTAACATAAATATATTGTAAAAATACTTTTATCACTTATAAATGAGTATTTTTATTTCTAAATAACTCGTGTCTTATGTTTAATATCATAATGAATTATTGTTATATTTTCACTAATATTATTTTACACAACATCTTAAACATCAAATAATAATTATTTATTCATAAATATTTAACTCTAAGATAATAGATTAATTCTCATAAGCAATTTTAATTCAATCAATTAAAAATAATCATAGGTAAATCAAAAGACATTATTTAAATTCATAAATTTAGTTACTCATAATTTAAAAAATATAAAATATTAATTAAATAGAAGACAAACATCCCAAATAAAATAATTGAAATAAAAAAACAAAGTTTAGAGATATTGTAGCAAAGATAATTGAAAAGTTTCAAAAAACTAGAACCTTCAAATCTCATTGCCAACGTCTTAAAAAATAAAATATAATTTAAGAGAAATTATTTATCGTATATAAAATTATGAAAGAATTAGAGATCGGAGAGTAACTCTCTCTCTCTCCCTCCGTCTTCTCCTCAATTAAGTTTACAAGGTTTTTGGAGTCTTTAAGAAGCTAAAAAATCTGAAATCTTGAAAAGCTCATCAGATATGCATAAAAATCGTGACATTTCCATTTTGATATGCACGCCCGTGCATATTCAATTATAACGGTTGTGTAGATTTTACATATTTTTTCTCTTATAGTCTTCGTGAAATTCTTTGGACAACTTTAAAAAATTTATGTATGATTGTGCATATTCAAATTCCGCAACTATGCAACTCAAAAAATTGCAGAAAAAAACCTCTAAAAATCTTTCAAAATATTAAAATAAAAAATAAAAATAATAAAATTTACGATTTAATGAATAAAAAAATATATTTTCTCTTTAATATTATTACTAAAATTCAAGCACAAAAACATACAACAAATAATTATGTGCACCAAATTGGATTTGTATTTTCTTTCTATTTGTACAGTATAAAGTCTATAAATTAATACTATTGGACTTGTAAATTATATTAATTAAAATAAATATTAATTAATCAATAAATAAATAATTTATTAATTAAAAATAATATTTACTATTTAATAAATATATATTTAATTAATTAAAAACTTATTATATTTTATCAATCTTATAATTAATTTAATATGAATTAAATGAATTGTATAAAAAAATATATGATCAATGAATTTAAATTAATTAAAATGAAATAAAAAAAATATGATCAATTGAATATGAACTAAATGAATTTAATAAAAAATATGTGATGAACTGAATATGAATTGAAAAAAAAAAAAAGTATAATTACTTAGATATATAATAATTTTTATGAGTCATATTTTAATAAAATATTATAATTTATTATATGTATAATATTAACAATTTATTAATTTATAATATAAATGAGATAATATAAATATGTAAGATTTTTTAAAAAAATATTATCTTATTAATTTATAAAAATTATTAATTTAACTTATCAATTTAAATTGAGATCGTAAAAAAATTATTATATAATATAGATTATTAATTTATTTAATATAAATTTATAGAGGTTACACTGTATATGCTACGAAGTTGCACTGCCCCAAACAGAAAAATGGCTAACCCAGTCAATACAACCGCATCAACAAAAACGAAGAGGAAAAACAAAAACCCAAAAAATCAGTATTGCATTATGAACAAACGAGTAAATCTTATTTACATTCTATGTGTACATTTATTTAACATAATAATAATAATATACAGTATATTTTTAAAAATTACACTAATTATATATTTTTCATTCATATGTATAAAATATAAATATATTTATGGTATAGCCACAAATTTTATAAACTAAAAATATTGTAATTTTTATTGGCAATAACACAAAAACTAATAATACATAAATAAATAATTAATAGTTGTCTTAATCAAATTGATGTGAAAAGTCAACATTATGTAGGGTTGGATTAGATGGATTAATTATAACTCAACCAATAATCATGTGGCTGAGCTTTGTCCTAAATGTCCTAATAATTTCATTGGGCAATGTTATGATTGCAATTATACATGTCGTAAAAACAACATGTTCATAGGAATAATGTTGTCTAAACACAATAAAATATTTCTTGATTTTCATATTATAACACATAATCAGCGGAAAATAATTTTATAGGGGAGTTTGTTAGGTGCAAGAGTGCCTGAAAAAATATGCTTTAAAAAAATATCGTGATTAATATGTTATGTATTTAAAAGGGTATGCATTGTACTCAACTTATCTAATTCAAAAAATTTAGGTTTAAACATGAAATTTTGTCTTTTAAGTGGATGGAATTTGGAAATTACCACTATACAAGGTTTCACTTAATTTTATACTTAATAAAAAAATATATATATTATTTTTAACAAAAACTATAGACCTAATTAGTTGAATTGACCTAAATTGATAGAAACTTTTGACCCAACTAAGACTTGGCCCAAACCCAATTGACCCACATATTGAATAGAGCCATTATACATTAATGGCTCTATTCAATGTTTAATACAATTGAATGCCTAAAATTAAAATTTTTAATACTTAATTATTTTATTTTGTTTAATAATGTTTATTTTAAATACTCAATTAAGTTAAAAATCATTTAAAATTGTAAAATAAAAATTTAAAATTTATACTAAATGTAATAGATGATTAACATTTTTAAATATTTTTATAATTTAAAAATATATCACATTATCACTTATATTTTTTATTATTTAATTTTTAGTTTTTATAGACACTATCTAATTAAACCTCATAATATTTCATTATTCTATAAATCTATGGAATTAAAAAATTTTAATCAATGTTATTATGTTAATAATTCAATAGTTAAACTGATCTATTTCATAATAGAAAAAAAAATTATTAATCTCATTTTCCTTAAAATTTATTACATATAAAAAAATAATAATTGACGAATGGTCCCAAGCCAATTTGAAAATGGGTTTTAACTTTTAAACTGTTATTATGAAGAAAAAAAATCTAAAACAAAAGCAATGGATTGTCTTTGCATGGGAAAGTGAAAGTGAAACAATTTGTATTTATGTGGATTGGGCTTTGATATTTTTAGTGAATGAGAGAAGAACAATTACTGAATTATAGATTTTTTTTTTTTATATAGAAAAGGTGAAATCGATTATAAATTTATTGTTTAAGAAAAATATGCAAATTTATTATTATGATTATACTATGCTTCTTGGTGTGGTGGAGAATATATATGAGTTGGTTGGAAATTTGGGTTTCATGTGGGTGGTTATAGTCTTATAGATGCACTGAAATGCGAGCAATAGACAGCTTATAGAGAATTGGTTCATGAAATTAGTTGGATTCGTGGGCTCATGTGCCCACTTCCTACCCATAATCCATAAACCATTTTAAAACCCCAATTTCATTGATAACAGGTGCCTAAACATAATAATTAATAAACACTTTAATTTCGAATAGATCACGGAAAACAAAATAAGAGAGAGAAGCAAGAAATCCAAAAGTAAATGAACTAGAATACCAAACTGTTTGGAACAGTAGAACAATTTAATAAGCTTAGTATCATTGGCATGCCGGTGAATCAAACTGTAGGCGACCAGTGACGACAACAGATAGTTAATCAGTTCCTGAATGTGTGTTGAATCTAAGAGAACTCATTGTCGAGGGTGGCTGTATGTTTATACGGTCATGAGTTGTTAATCATGGAAAATTATTAAGATCTAGATAAAGCATGCACTGCATATAAATTTATTAATCTATATAAAAATCGGAATTAATTTATTTATTATTAGTGAATTTCATATTTATACGAGTGAAAATATATTTAAAAGTTTTATATTAATCTATAATATATTAATTACTAAATATTTTTTGAATTAATTATTTACTTCAAATCCAATTTAACTTGAAAGATTTTAGATTATGTTAAGCATTATTACAATGTACTTGTGCAATGAAATGATGAAAGCTTAATAGATAGATTTGTTATAATGTAATGGACTATATAATGAAATGATAAATGCTTAATAGATGAATTTACCTATTTTTTATATAAATTCTACTTAAATTTAAAAAATTTATTGTAATTTAAACCTAAAATTAAATTGAAAATAATTACAATAATAATAATATTTTCATATTAATTTTAAGGATAAAAGTGAAATTGATCTTAGAATTTATTATTCTATATTAACAATTTAATCTTTAAACTTCTATAGAAATTAATTAAATTTTCTAATTTTATGAATTTAATAAATTTTTAATAATAAAATGAATGACAGTTAATTAAATTTATAAAATTAATGAGTTTAATTAACTCCAATGAAAATTTAAATATTAAATGGATACTATGATAAAATAATTTTAAGGATTAATTTTATTTTGAATAAAATTATAAGGAAAATTTTAAATTAGAATATAATTGATATATTAATTAAAATAAATTTATATATTGAACAATGGTAAATATAATATTAAGTAAAGAATTAAAAAATTTATAAATACAAAAAAATTTATTACTTCACAAAGTTCCCTTTATCTGACACGTGTCATTTTAACAAGTGGATGATCCGGATGAGATTCGTCCCGATGCTCATGAATTTATCCGGCCGACTTATTGGGTTTGACTCATTTCAGGAGTAACTAAACAAAAAGGGTTAAGTCAATAAAACAGAGGGTGATGGATTAACCAATTTTTTGTTTGATCTTGGGCGCCGTTGCACTGAATCTTCCTTTCCGTCGGGTTGGGTGCACCCAACCAATCTCGGAAATACATAAATTCTGGTTGAGTAAATTTCGAATAAAATGAATATGGAACCACAGTTATATCATTTGTTTTCAAAGACATTTTATTTTTTAAATATTCTTCACAAAAATCCGTCATTTCTGTCTATTTACATGATTTGGACATAATATTTTTGATCCCATAATTTGTAGAAAACTCTTCAACGACTGTTATAAATATTAAGAATGTATATAATTTTAAGAATATTAATTTTAAAAATTAATTATTAAAATTAAAAAATTTAATTATATATATATATATTTATTTAATATTTAATATTTAATTTACGTAAATTTTATATTTTAATATTTTATCTCAAATAAAAAATAAGTCAAATATTTTTTTTTAAATCAAATTCACACTTGTAATTTTTATGGCGACTAAAAGAGAAGTTAAAATTTAGTATAATTATTATAATAATTAGTAGTTTCAATCAAAATGCAAGATATAATGTTGGGGAGAAATTAAATATAGTGAATTTTTCATTATTAGTTTAATTTTATACATTTTTACATTATAATTTTAATAATTAGTTCAATTTTAAAATAATTTTTCATAATAAATTTACACATTATAATATTTATATTTAGTAGTTTTATTGAAAATTATATTTTTGAGCACCAAAAATATGCGTCATAAGTGCAAAGCCGATGTTTTAATGGTAATAAGAGATTGTTTTAAGAATAAATCTTAAATTTTATTGTTTTTAAATATTTATTTTCATTACTTAAAAAAATAATATTCTCTTGAAAACATGATATATAAATTTATTTATTTAAGTATAAAAAATAAAATTTAACAGTATGTTGAGATGGGGATCAAAATGAGAAATGACTCACATGCCTTTCATTTGTTTTTTCTAAGCCGTGGTGCATCGAATCATTTCCCTATCGACAAAACCAGTAAAGAATATTAAATAGCAGGGACCCATCAAAATACGCGAAGCACTGGATAATCAACTTTATTAGTAATTAATAAAAAGAGAGTAGTACACTACACACTCCTCCTACTCCACCACCTGCAAATAAAAAATATATATATAAAGCGAACGCATCTTTTAATTGTTATCGTGTGTGCGAGATAGACAAGAAGTGTTCGAAGAGGACCCACCATTTTTGTGCCTCTCTCTATCCCTTGAAAAAAATAAAAAATAAAAAACTTCACATCATCATCATCATCATCGTCATTCACCACCGTCTGAGAACATTTAGCCCACGTGTCCTTTCCGGCAGGAAGCCGATCTGGTTCTGGTTTCAAAGGGTAATTTAATCAGTTGCTCGACAAGTGAATTATCTGTTTTTCTTATTTATTTTGTTGGTTTTTTTGTTAGATTTTTTATGGTTAATTTACTTGTCTGAAATTCAGAGCTTGAAATTGGGTTTTAATGCTTTTTTGCGAGTTTATATAGTGGAGTAGCTGATTAAGGGGTGTACTGGGTATGTGGGTTGCTCTTAATTGGAAACATGGATGTGTGGGAGTACTGTTTTTGGACTTTTGGGGAAGAAGTGAAGCTGATTAGGTAAATTTTGAGTTGCTAATTTTTCTGGGGTTTAATTAAAGCTCTGATCTTTTAAGGGAACTGGGTTTAATTTTCTTTTTTTTTTTTGGGTTTTATTGGTATCATCTCAGTGTCGGTTCAGTTAGTAAATTTGGATCTTTGAGTTTGATCTATGGAGGCTAGATTTGGAGGTGAAGCTCAGGCTCATCATTTCTATGGTATGGCTGCCGCCGATATGCAGGCAGTGGGGAAGAGAAGTCTAGAATGGGATTTGAATGACTGGAACTGGGATGGCGATCTTTTCATAGCTAGCCCTTTGAATCCAGTACCGTCTGGTGGCATGGCTAGGCAATTATACCCTCTTCCAACGGGAATTCAGGTGAATGGCAATTCATCCAATAGTTCATCCTCCTACTCGGATGAAGTGAATCTGGGAATTGAGAAAGGAAAGAAGGAGTTGGAGAAAAGGAGAAGGGTTATTGTAATTGAAGATGATAATTTGAATGAAGAAGAAGTGGGCGGCCTTAGTTTGAAGCTTGGTGGACATGGTTATCCGATTAGTGAAAGGGAGATGAGAAATTGGGAGGGACATAGTGGCAAGAAGACCAAGTTGGTTGGGGGTAGCATAAGCCGTGCAGTTTGTCAGGTGCAGGACTGTGCTGCTGATCTGAGCAATGCCAAGGATTATCATAGGCGACACAAGGTCTGTGAAATGCATTCCAAGGCCAGTAAGGCCCTTGTGGGAAATGTTATGCAGCGTTTTTGTCAGCAGTGTAGTAGGTATGCATACATTTGCTAGTTGCTTTGAATTGCATTGATTCCTCTCTATTGGTTATCACTAGTTGCTAATATGATAAACATACACTTATTTTTAATTTCGACACTCTAATGATGCTATGTTACATGATTGCGGTGCCAAATTCGGGAGCAAGTTTGTAACATATAAATGCACAGTGTGGTCTTATTATAATTTTGTCATAGGCTGGGGCTACTTACAAATTGTATGGCTTCACTAAGGGTTATGGTCACCCTATTATTATACCCATTAAACTGTTGTTTAATATCCTGGTGAAAATTGTTTCTTTGAGTGATATTTTGTTAAATCTTTGGCAGGTTTCATGTTCTTCAAGAATTTGATGAAGGGAAGAGAAGTTGTCGCAGACGTTTGGCTGGCCATAACAAAAGGAGGAGGAAAACAAATCCTGATGCTGTTGCTAATGGAACTACATTGAATGATGAACAGACTAGTAGTTATTTATTGATTAGTCTCCTGAAGATACTTTCAAACATGCACTGTAAGTAGTTCCTTGCTATTCCTGGGTACAGGTTTTAATTCCATGCATGAAAATATTCAATTGTGTCCCTTTATATTCACTTGATTTGCTGAATTGCTACTGGGCAACCCTGTGAGTATGGTAGTTTCTTGTTTGTACGACTGGCATATATTTGGCAGTGTAATGCTGACTTTCACAAGTTGCAGCTAATAGGTCAGACCAATTGACGGACCAGGATCTGTTATCTCATCTATTAAGAAGTCTTGCAAGCCATACAATTGAACATCAAGGAAGAAACATATCTGGGCTTTTGCAGGAACCCCGGGATGTGCTGAATGATGGCACTTCGTTTGGAAATTCTGAGGTACTCTCAACTTTGCTCTCAAATGCTGAAGTCATTCCATGGCCTTTAAAACGATAACTGACAGTACCTGTTTTTGTGATGCTGTAGCAAGTTGGACATCTGCATGGTGCTAATCGTGCAAATGTACAAACCTCTTCTTCTATGAAACCTAGCATTCCAAACAACTGCCCAGTATTTTCAGAAGTTCGGGACAGCAATGGTGGGCAGGTCAAGATGAACAATTTTGATTTGAATGACATTTATGTTGACTCAGATGATGGGGCTGAAGATACAGAGAGATCGCCTATTCCTACAAACATTGGGAATAGCTCCCTTGATTGCCCTTCATGGGTACAACAAGATTCACATCAATCAAGTCCACCACAGACAAGTGCCAATTCTGATTCAGCATCTGCTCAGTCACCTTCTAGTTCCAGTGGAGATGCTCAGGTATATTTTTATTGAAGAATGTTTATCATTTACCGTTATAAACTGATAGAAGAATTTCTTGGTAGATTTTTAAAGTCCCTTAAAATGTAAATATTTTTACATTGGGATGTTGATGTATTCTGGAGTAGTTATACTGTCCTAAAATTTAGTTTCTATTGATGAGAAGGCATTTACATCTATTGGATTGAAATTAACATTTCTCTTCTAGAGCAGTCATCTTTTGTTTCTGAAAGTTCGGCCAGGTTCAGTGGTCATACTAAATGCATATTGTTAACCTCCTTTATTTATTTATTTTTTGCCTAGAATTGTTGTCAATATGCATTTGCTATATTTTGGTCTTTTATGTTTATATATGTAATATTTGATGTTGAATTGCCTTTCAACTGTTCCAGAGTCGTACAGATCGAATTATTTTCAAACTTTTTGGTAAAGAACCGAATGATTTTCCTCTTCTCCTGCGAGCTCAGGTACTGAATATTTAATGTGTTACTGCTTTGGCATTTCCTTCATATAAAATAAGTAACTATATGAAATGTTTAAATTTTCAGATTCTGGACTGGCTGTCTCATAGTCCAACTGACATCGAGAGCTACATTCGGCCTGGTTGTGTCATTCTGACCATTTATCTTCGTCAGGCTGAGGCCATATGGGAGGAAGTAAATTTTATATACATTCTCATGAAATTTTCCTTTATCTGAAATATCAAAGGCAGCGTTTGTGGCCTTACAGTTTAATTACCTGTTGTGTAGCTTTGCTGTAATCTTAGCTCCAGTTTGAGTAGGCTTCTGGATGTATCAGACGATCCTTTCTGGAGAAGTGGATGGGTCTATATTAGGGTGCAGCATCAAATAGCATTTGTGTACAATGGTCTGTTGCCTTTGATTCTAGATGTAGTTGAATGTATATTGATATGCTAGAATAATTTGGTAGTAACAAAATTTGTATAAGGAATTTTTGGACATTTTTGTTGCCACAGGTCAGGTTGTTGTGGATAAATCCTTACCTTTCAGAAGTAACAACTACAGTAAAATTTTAAGTGTCAAACCAATTGCAATATCTGCATCTGAAAGAGCTGAATTTGTGATTAAAGGCATCAACTTGTCTCGGCCTACTACAAGGTAGCTGTTGTCTTTGATTTACATATAAAGCTACTATTGAAAATTTGGATTTCATTTGATTACTGTTGTTTTCTATTAGTTTAATATGCTATGAAAAAACAGTTATGCTCTTCACTTGTTTTTGTTAGATTACTCTGTGCTGTAGAAGGGAAGTATGTGTTTGAAGAAAATACTCGGGAACTAATGGACAGTGCTGATAACTTCAAAGGACATAATGATCTCCAATGTGTTAACTTTTGTTGTTCTATTCCCACTGTGTCTGGAAGAGGATTCATTGAGGTGCTGTTGCCTGCTATCTCTCATCGCATCCTTTTTTTTAATGACATGTATTCTTCTTTTGCTTTCCTTGTATATTTAACATGGATAATATGTTAGTTTCAGATATATAACTTCTGGTATTTCACCCAGTAATTTCACTCACCCACCCTTTTGGGGTAATATTTTGAATGTATGGCTTTACGTTCTTTCTGCGTGTAATGTGTATTGACATGGGATTTTGTGTGGGCCCGCAGGGCAGGGAGTGATTTTATTAGTTAAATTTATATACCAAGTTCATTGTGTTTATTCAGAACTAATCAGTAATTGTTTTGCTATAGAATTACTGTAGAAAAGAAGACGCAGAAAGCAAGACTGCTTCTGCTCTTCTTGTTTGGTTCATTGTGATTATTCATTTTGACATTAAATGTGGGAAGTTGAACTTAACATACTCTTTTTTATATATTTTTTCTTCTACTTAAGATACGCATATATACTGTATAGCATAACATATTCTGATGCTGACTATGTTTGGTTTACTTGGAACTTGGAAATAACTCCATTCCCTACTTGATTCTGTTAACATACAAATGGTTGCTGCTCCTGGATGCGTGTTTCACGAAATGCTGATACTTTCTGAACATGCTTTTCTGTAAACTTAGCTCAATCTTTGTTTGTCCAGATTGAAGATCATGGTTTCAGCAGTAGCTTTGTTCCTTTCATAGTTGCAGAAGAAGATGTTTGTTCAGAGATCCGTATGCTGGAGGGTGCACTGGAGTTTTTTGGAACAGATGTTGATGTTAGTGGAATTGGAAAAATGGAAGCGAAAAATGAAGCTATGGATTTCATTCATGAAATAGGTTGGCTTCTTCACAGAAGTCAATTGACGTCCAGATTGGCCCACTTAGATCCTTACACAGACCTCTTCCCTCTAAAACGGTTCAAGTGGCTCATGGAGTTCTCCATGGACCATGAATGGTGTGCTGTCGTGAAAAAACTGTTGAACATTCTGCTCAATGGCATTGTTGGTACTGGAGAGCATTCATCCCTAGATCTTGCATTGTCAGAGATGTGCCTCCTCCACCGAGCTGTGCGGAAGAATTCTAGGTCTCTAGTGGAGCTTCTTTTAAGATATGTCCCTGAGAAATCAGGACCTGAAAATAAGTTGCTGGTTGATGGAAGCCATGGGAACTTTCTGTTTAGACCTGATGTGGCAGGACCTGCAGGTCTAACGCCTCTTCACATTGCAGCTGGTAAAGATGGCTCTGAAGATGTATTGGATTCATTAACTGATGATCCTGGAATGGTGATTCTCTTTAGCCAAATTATTTCTGAACATCTTAGGAAAAAAAAAACTCTCAAATTTAGTTTATTCTAATCTGAAGATTCACTTCTGCACTTCTAATTTGATGCAGTCTCTTTAGTTAAAACCACTGTGTTGGTAGACAGGTCATGCTAACCATGTTTGACAGTAGTGTCTGCAAATTGAATATATTATAGTCTTCTAATCATCATTGGTACTTCTGTTTGATTCAGGTGGGAATTGAAGCATGGAAGAATGCCCATGACAGTACAGGCTTCACACCAGAAGATTATGCTCGCCTGCGTGGCCACTACTCATACATCCACTTGGTACAGAAGAAAATTAACAAGAGACCAGCTGTGGAGCATGTGGTGCTTGATATTCCTGGCACTTTATCGGACTGCAATATTAACCAGAAGCAAAATGAAGGGGTGACCACCAGCTTTGAGATTGGACAAAAAGCGATGAGAGCCATTCAGTGGCCATGCAAGCTTTGCCATCATAAGCTGGATTACAGAACAGCTGGCAGGTCATTGTTGTACAGGCCTGCAATGCTTTCAATGGTGGCCATTGCTGCAGTTTGTGTCTGCGTGGCACTTCTATTCAAGAGTTGTCCTGAAGTTGTGTATGTTTTCCGTCCATTCAGGTGGGAATTGTTGGACTACGGAACAAGCTAAGGTCATTTTTTTAACTCCCAACTTAATGGTATATGATAGGTGGTGTGCATGTATAGACTGTAAATTAGAGATTTCCTATGTAACCGGTGCTTTGGACAATCTTCAGATTCAGTATTTTTCTTGACAAATTTATCAACTGTCTTGGTTTAATTTTTAGCTGCACTTTCATTAACTGGGTGGGGATAGGTAACATTATGCAATCATTACATTATATTCTCTCAAATTTCAGAATCAAAATAACTTTGAAAGTTCTCTAGTGATTAGCATGGTTTTTGGACTTTGGTAGTTTCACATCCGAAATATTTATAGTTTTATAATCTGCTGTGTGTTCCTTTAGCAGCATCATTGCAACGAGTGGGAAATATCATTGCGACTCCTTCAATTAAGAAGTAAAACGGTTTTCTTTTTTCAAACGAATTTGAAAATTGAGAACCCTCAAATTTGATGAGTTGTTTGTTTCAATCTTCAAGACCAAAGCAAAGGAATCATAGAGCTGTATTTCTGGCTGTACTTATACCTAGTAAAAGCTGTCCAGAGTCCTAATCGCAATCTGGACAGTGGGCAAGCAACAAGCAGTAAACATTTTTAACCAATCTTGAATCGGCCCAGCCTGACTCCAGCTCAAGGTGATTGTCGGGTCCAGAAAGTGGAAAAGTACATATATTTGTTTAATTAGTGAATAAATCATGAGTAAAATAAACAGCCTGATAATTGAGGAATAATAATCTGAGTAAATCTCTTATTGTGACCTTGGTAGTGCAAAAGTATTTTAACGATATCAATAGCCGTGCGAGTTTAACCTGAAAATGAGTAGGTTCAAACAATTGAACAGGATTTTTATGAATGCTGTTAATTCATAAAGCAGGTGTCATACTTGAAATAAGCATAATATAGTGTTGATGTTGATTTTGAGGACCTGCACCAGGCGATTGGTGGGTCGTGGATTTGATCTAACCAGAAATTTTTTCTTGTCGTCAAGAGGATGAGGATAATTTAAAAGAATAAAAAAATAGATTTCAGCATATCATTATATATATATATATATATATATATATTTGTGTTTTTCCTTTTAACTTCATCAACACTATTCTACATTTCAATAATTTGGATTCGTTCAATGCAGAGTCAAGAAACCTTGGAAGAGACCAGCAGTACCAGAGGCAGGTAGTAAGTTCTCTTCAGCAAAAGCTGTATATAATGGCATTTTAAGTTTCAAACATTTTTGAATTTGAAGGGTTTTTTTTTTTTAAGGCAAATGATGGTCAGGGTATATGGTGCCTTGCTAAGCCGTACCCAGAGGAAGTAAAGCTTTTTCGGAAAATTGATTTTAGATGTGCACAAAATGGAGTGGACTGTAGGCCAATTCAACCAGGTGGCAGCTGTTTCCTTCCAGATACACCCATTTCACACCTCTTATGCCATGAATCTCTTTTATAACCCGCAGGCAAACACACTTGGGATTGCCATTTCACTGGCACTGCCGTTACTGTTACTCAAGACCCTTGTGAGTTTAGTTTTTCCTCCAGTTTTTAGTAATTCCTTGCTGATCA
Source organism: Aleurites moluccanus (assembly GCA_948193065.1). Taxonomy (NCBI): domain Eukaryota; kingdom Viridiplantae; phylum Streptophyta; class Magnoliopsida; order Malpighiales; family Euphorbiaceae; genus Aleurites; species Aleurites moluccanus. The sequence continues at coordinate 1,729 of CANXYC012978574.1, read as the reverse complement.
TCTATTGCGTGATACTTAATTACTTGAGGTGTTTGTCAGCTTTTGGTACCTGGACCTTTCCGCTGTGAAAGAGAGGTTGAGCCGAACAATTATTTGTCTTCGATCACTTTTATTTTCATTAAAAAGGGACTTGAATTTTGATATTCCGGTCATACATATTTGACGAGGAAGAGATATAAAATCTCCCCACTTTTTTCTTTCCCCCTTCTGAGAAATAAAAGAACTTCTTTTGCATACTGATTTCTACAGGTAAGGAAAGGTGATGGTAGCAAATGGAAAGAAGTATGGTAAGGTTAATAAGTAGTAACACAAGCATCAAATTCCTTATTTCCTAGATGTGAAAAGAAATAGATCATAGCTAAAATTTGTTCAACTTCATCTCAACGTGCCAAATCAAGCCGCAAGCTTCAACCAAACAATTCAGAATTAAAGGTAAAATTGCAGTGCACGCCACAAATTATATTAGAGAGAGGTTAAAGAAAAACAATAATTTCTTTTGCCAAAAGAACACGTTAATACATTTTGCTGCTGCCCTGCTGCAAGGCAGCTCATTACTTCCAGTGCCATCAATTCAAGCAAAATTCTGGTACAGTATATTCATAGCACCGACAGTGGTCATAACAAGAAAAGGAGAACACGAAAAAAAAAATGAATAGGACATTGCAGATTGTTTTAGATTATAATGCAGCAGCAAGAAAACCAGACAAATTATTCATCAACTACCAGCCAAGCAAACATTGACAGTAGGGATCGGATAAATCACTCTTAAGCTTGTGGCTTCTCCCACTTGAGGGGCTTGACAACCTCCCACGTGAAGTCTAGGTCATCCCTTCCAAAGTGCCCATATGCAGCCGTTTTCAAGAACCTGCTGTTGCCACCCCTCTTGAGATCTAGGTTGATGGTGATCATTCCGGGTCTAAAGTCAAAGTTCTCCTTTACAATCTTGAGGATCTCCTTGTCAGGAATCTTTCCAGTTCCATAGGTATCCACAAAGACGGACAATGGCTCAGGCACACCAATGGCGTAGGAGACCTGCACGATGCACCTGCGAGCAAGACCATTTGCTACAATACTCTTGGCAGCCTGCCTGACAATATAAGCGCCACTCCGGTCCACCTTGGTTGGGTCCTTTCCTGAGAAAGCACCACCACCATGGGCTCCCCATCCACCGTAGGTGTCAATAATGATCTTGCGTCCGGTGAGTCCTGCATCACCGTGAGGGCCACCAATGACAAAACGCCCTGATGGGTTGAGGTGGAAGATGGTCTTCTCATCAAGGTACTTCTCAGGGATCACAGGCTTGATGACGTGCTCCTTGAGGTCAGCAGCAATCTCATCGTTTGTGACAGTCTCATCATGCTGGGTGGAGATGAGAACAGTGTGGACACGGAGAGGAACCATGGCACCGTGGTCATTGTAGTACTCAACAGTGACCTGGGTCTTACCATCAGGTCTTAGCCATGGGCAGGTGCCATTCTTCCTGACCTCAGTAAGCTTAGCCCCAAGCTTGGTGGCAAGGACATGGCTCAAAGGCATGTATTCAGGGGTCTCATCAGTAGCATACCCAAACATATGTCCCTGGTCACCAGCACCAATCTCTTCTGGGCGCTTGGTGAAGTGGCCATGGACACCCTGAGCAATATCAGGGCTCTGTTGCTCAATGTTAACTAGGACCTTGCATTTGTCAGCATCAAGACCAACATCATCTGAAACAAATCCAATTGCACGG
>CANXYC012978332.1:0-48321 GCA_948193065.1 Aleurites moluccanus | reverse complement strand
TTTTATAAAAAATACTTTGTTTTTATTAAAAAAAAAAAAAAAAAAAAAAAAAAAAAAAAAAAAAAAAGAAAACTGAGAAAGCAAGACTTATGATACTTGGCTTTTTTCAGTTATTTTCTGTCTGTCTGGGATGTGGATTAGAAAATGAAACATCCTTATGTTTCCATTGCTGCTATTGTGTCCGATATCTACTACTGACTCATGATATTTGCATTATGCTTTCATAATCCATGGTAACAGTTTGCATGTCATTTTTATGTTCATCAGGCTCCCCATATTAGGCCTTCTGCACCTTCCTCATCCTTGTCCTTTCACCCTGTTGCTCGTGCTGGCTCCACTGCAGCTTTGGGCCCTTCCAAATTCACATACAGGTACAATGTCTTTCTTCATCAAAATATTACCAATATTCTTGTTTTCAAAAACTAACTTTTGTGTTATGATTGAAGATCTCTCTTAGCGGACATTATCCAACCACAGGATTTAAAGGAACTTTGCTCAGTTTTGGTGGTTGTGTCAGGAGAAGCTGCAAAGACGCTTGCAGGTATGATGTTTATCCCTGTACATGAAAGTATTAAGCTAGTAGTTCATAATATCTAAGATCAATATGTCTTTGTGGTTTATCATGAATGCCTTTATGTGTGCTCCGATATGGCTGCCTATGATCATCTTACTTGTGAGTGGGGACCAGAATAACTCATAATCTGCTGTGAGTGGGGATCAGAATAACGCATAATTTCTCTATTCATATTTTTTGTTAATTAGAATCTTGACTATTCTCATCCAACTGACTTTTCTTTTTCTAAGGGTATATCTTAATTGGGCTGATATTTACATTTTGTAGAGCATTTTATTATGGAGTAACTACATTTGTAACTTTAGAGTAATTTAAAAAAAAGGTTCAATGATGATTCCAAAATCTTCTTAATTTTAGCATTCATAGGACCAGTAATTGATATGTATAGTGATGAATTCTCTTGTGGATGCAACGGAAGTGTTTGGTAGTCGTGAGGTTTCTATGGAATGTTCGTATTAGTCGTTTAGTAATTTTGAAAAATTGAATTTTGGCATCATATTTTTTCATAATAAATCTATAAATGTTGCTTTGGTGTGTAATCTTTCTGGCCTGTTCATGCACTCTTGGTGCTTTAAAGGGAGAGTACAATTATAAATGTTGCTTTGGTGTGTAATCTTTCTGGCCTGTTCATGCACTCTTGGTGCTTTCAAGGGAAAGTACAAACCTTCTGTACTTGACTACTTTAATGGGATGATTGACTCCATTGCCTGCATGCAACAGTGAGCACATTGCACGTGCCTTTTCTCAATGATTTTTCTATCCATGCATGCAAAACCATGCTTCACTGCTCTATATGCCTACACAAAGGGCATTGGGAGTTGCATGCATAGTGGTTGTCCACATTTTTTTTCATATTCCATGCCCTTTTTCTCTAATTATTTCCAAACTTATTATTCTTATGGGAACTGATTAATTATTTCTAGTTATTTCTATTTTTTCGTTTACATTTTGGTTGACCATTCTGTATCACTTTCCAAATGACTATATGCTCATGGTTTATTTGGGGAAAAACCTTTGATTTGCAAAGTTTCTTTTTACTAGCTCATTAATTGCCTGGAAGCTTAGCAGGTTCTCTTAACTCAAAACAGGAAGAGGTTTTATTATTATCATCTTTCTTTCTGGGGGTTGGCTAGCATTTGAGTTGGTGGGCTTGATGTTGTTTTTCAAAATTTTTCTGATGTGAAAAGAAAGTAATATTCCTTTTTTTTTTAACTTAATTTTTTATGTGGAGCAAGAAGTGATCCAAGGAGATAATTGTTAGATGTCTAATGATTATGCAATTTTAGCTTGTCCTTTTTCTTATTTCTTTTCCAAACTCATAATGCTTGTTTTCATTTTGGTTCATCATTCTACATTACTTCCCCAATGACTATATACTCATGGTTTATTTAGTGAGATAAAAGCCTCTGTGTTTGCAAAATTTTTAGCAGTTCATTAATTGTCTGGTGGTTTAGCAGTTTCTCTTAATCTAGGATAAGAAGATTTTTCTTTTTTTTTTCTTTCTTTTAATTTGGTTTGTGGGGTAAGGTGGGGTGGGTTTTGATGTTGTTTCTGACACTTTATCCACCAATAGTGCTAATTACCACTGCTATCAAAATAATTAGACTTTCCTTCAAAATCTTTACCCATCCAGACCAAAAAAATGAATCAGAAAAGCGGGTAGAGGATCAGACGGAATCTTCCCTTGCTTCATCAACTCAAGAAAGGTTACAGAGACAGAAAGAAGTTGGTACTGAGAAAATTACTTGCCATGATTGTTCAAGTGCAGACCGAGCAGATAAAGTTGGTCCTGATGATTCTAGTTCGGATGGTGCTGATGCACCGAAAGGAAGGCCAATGTCTCCTGGAACTTTGGCATTGATGTGTGATGAACAAGATACAATGTTTATGACAGCTGCTTCCCCAAATGGGTTAATGGCCCATGGTTGTAGTGCCACTTCTCAGTTGCCTTGTGGACAGGGCGTGACAGAGATTTATGCAGAACAGGAAAGGATTGTTTTAACCAAGTTTCGAGATTGTCTTAATAGGCTCATCACATTTGGAGAAATAAAAGGCAAGTTTTTCACCTCTTCTATTTTCTGAACTTTGGTACTCTAATAGTTGCCGTTGGTTAATACTGAACATATATTGTATCCCATGCTGAGTAACTGAAATTGCTCCTTTCTCGACTTCATTAATATTCCTTTAGAAATATGCTCACATTGCCTTTCATATTTTATTTTTATGTGAATAAATGGGATAAGTATAAGTTAGGAATAGTTGGTTTTCATAGATTAGTGAAATGGATTGCCTTGAATGGCTATTTTCTTTTGGTACATGGTAAACAGGTGGTGTCTCTGCAATCAGAAAACATGCATTAACTACAATCAGCCAGCTGTAATTTTCATGTGCTTGTTATATGGCTGGCATACTTTCTGAGGCCTGTATATGAATAGGATTTTGAACTTTATGATCGTAGAGAGGGCTAAAGTTAGTTGATGTGTTGTAAAGTTACGTGGATTACAATAGTTTGTTTATCATATCGGATGATCATATTACTTTATCCTTCACTTGCTTCATGTATCAGGAAGTAACAATGTTTTTCTTTCCCAACAGAAACGAAGTGTTCATCATTAACCAGAACTGAATTGGGGAATCAAAAAGATCCTCTGAGCAATGGCGCAGAAAATGCCAGAGCTGAAATGGGAAATCAACAGGGACCTTATAGCAATGGTATTACAAAAAATGTCGTTCCACCTACATCCAAAACAACTCAGATGGTTACTTCTACAATTTCCACCTCCAGTAATGACCTCACAAAAAATTCCGGTCCTCCCACAAAATGGGGATAACAAACCAAAGAGTTGAAAAGTGATGTAAAGAGATTTTAGCTCTGAAGGCTGGCCCAAAGGTATGCTTCTGAATTTGGCCATACTAGATCAGCGTTCAGACGGGCATTGTCCTTGATGCAGTCTTGAGGTGGCAATGGGTCCCATTGTTGGAACTGACCACAATCTGATTTATTTCTGATGCCATTAATATATTTATGCATCAGTCTTTCTGCTTCAGCCTCAACTGAAGTCCAGGTGGTGTAAATTGCAGAGCCTTACAATTGCACAGGATATCATTGATATTATAACATGGCAATGGCCATCATAGATTTGTCTTTAGATACTAGAAAATTTTCTTGTTCTACTCACACCGTCAGAAACAAAGAGCAAATTTATGATTTTTCATCAAATATGAAACTGAGTTTGATCCATGAGTAACTGGCATAGACTTTTTAGGTCTGCTGTGCTCCTCGCGACATCCCCAGAATATTTTTCTCGGCGAAAAAGTGCTGCTGGGGGAATTCTCATAGCACGGAGTTATCATTAATAGACTCTTTTAAATGTATATTCTTCTCTAAGTATTTATGCCTCTGCTCGGAGGACGTTTTATGGCTAATTGTCCTATTATGCATTTATCTACAGATTGTTTCCTGTCTGAAGAATTGAACTTCAGTGCTCCTATTTTCGGTGACTGATGATTGATGCTGTAGAAAGGGGCAAAAAAGAGAAGCTGAATTTTCATGAAATAATCCCGCCTTGATATGGTACAATTAAGAGTTAATACACATTGAAGATTTAATTTAGCAAAAAAGAAAAAGAAAAATTGTGACTTGCGACCTGAAGACAACCAAAATCTGCCAAAACAAAGGGTTTGAGAATCTTGTTATGCAAAGCAAGGTTTGATTCTTTTCCTTCGTATTTTCTCTATAACTCAGAATTTATTTTTAAAAATTTTTAAATGAAGTTAGGTTGAGTTATGGTTACTTACATAACAAAGTAGAGCTATTAAATTTATTCTCTTAACCGTAATTATAAGAAATAAGTATAGACTAGTTTTTTTTTTTTTTTTTTTTTGTTTAATAATGAAGTGTAGGTTATAGTTAATACACTCATCTTGATTCCAGATATTACAGGAAACAACAACATTTGTTTCGCATAATCCCAAGATGTTTGAACACTCTTTAATATAGAATTGTAGTCTAAATGCGTGATCTTGATGATGATGATGGTGATGAAGCAGGGGCACTCTGCATATAAAAGTACTTATCATTAATCACATAAAATAATTGCTAAAAACTACAGAAAGCAGGTATTTTTAGAAATTAAAACTTTTGAAAGAGAATAAAATTTTTCTTACCAACAGCATGCCTCTCAATGCCCTTTCTTCCAGATACTTCGATGGTTTGAAGAAGTTACCATACAATTGAGACCATTTCTTAAGACTTGTATATACATGTTTAGCTCCCACCAAGTCTGACCAAAAAACAATGCCGCCACTACCACAAGAAAAGGAAAGAAAAAAAAAATGATTGGCGTGAGATATGATTGCTCCAAGATGACTTAAAATATCAGGCGCATGATCACAACAATCAAATTATTTGCCAGCGTATGTAGTGGAAATTGTGGTCATGTTATGTATGAAAAAATGAGCTGACTAATCTACTACCTTGAAAGCCATAGTTTAAGGACTCGATTAAAATCGATAGTTGAATATAGCTGTAGATTATGTGCTCAAAAGATTTAGAGCAACGCAGAGGAAGCATTTACGTTAAGATTTTGCTTTTATCAATAAAAATACTCACCGATAAGATGGGAAACTCATCCCCAGAACAGATGCAATGTCGAGATCTGATGCCCGAACTACCACTCCCTCGTCCAGAACACGGCAAGCTTCATTCACTACTGGAAAGAGGATCATCTCCACTATCTCTTGGTCAGTAACATTTATAGGCTGCCAAACATAATCCAGCAAACATACATTAGGAAATCTTCCACTGAAGATGAAAAGTAGATATGAATCTACTATAAAAAAAATAATAAAACATCAGTGCACGCTAAATCAATGCCTTCAATAATTGCAAAGCAATGCACCTTTCCATTAGGCATAATATTGGTAAGCCGCCTAGACTCCTCAATTATTGGTAGCACTGAAGGATCAGGTTTTGGCTTGCTTCCCTTCTCATAAATGTAGTATCCTTTTCCATTGTTTTTACCTGAAATGACAAAATGTTCATATTTAGTCCTTATAACAAGAAGGAAAATTTACGAACCATAGCATCATCCTGAACAAAGAAGCAACATGGTTTGAATGCAATAAATATTATTTACCATTCCGTCCACTTTTAATTAAAAGTTGTACCAAGGGCGATGAGTATGTGCGATCAGAGAATGTATTAGAAAACTCTTTCACCACTGCAACAGCAACTCCATAACCAGATAAATCCTGAAGTCTGCAAGTGTAACCATAGAGATGTAATTTATTATTTCTTATCTTAAACATATAAAGATGTGAATACACGCATGAATTGAAAGATAAATCCATTAGGAAAAATAGGTGTTATTTTTTCTCTTTCCAGGTGTCAGTTACTTGTATGCTAGAGGATGATTAAAGAAAAAATGTACACATCAAAACCATACAAAAGTAGACTATAGCATAGAAAAGAGTATTACTGGAAAGGGCCCATAGGGAGACCAAAATCGGAGATCACCCTGTCAATTCTGAACACATCCACACCTAAGTTGACCAGAAAATGTGCACTTTGCGAATAGGGGAAGAAAGTGCGGTTGACTGCAAAGCCAGTGCAGTTACCCACTACAACAGGAACTTTCTTTATAGATTTCCCAACTGTCATGAGATCTAGAATTACTTGTGCAGAAGTCTTGTCTGTGCGTATAATCTCCAGAAGAGGCATTATATGAGCAGGACTGTTAATCAATGAGCCACATTAAGCAAAACATAAATAAAAGCCTTTTTAGAGTATAAAGGAAGAGCTTTATGATCACATCATAACTAACATAAAGTAGCATATTTCAATACATTAGCTAAATACTACAAAGCACTATTGCTCATGTTAAATATTTATTAGGAGTTCTTATAACCAAACAACAGTCTAATAATATCTTTTCATGTTTTCTTCACCAAGTTTAACAAGACTCGAGGGAAAATTGCAGGCATTAGTACAATCTTTTCTATAGTTCAGAAGAGAAATTGAAATAACAAAACATCTTAAGATATAAAAGTCTCATAGGTCATCATTTCAAAAATTTCAACCACCCAGCTAAGTCCCATTAACAAAAAAAGTGTTAAGAGAGTCCTCCCATATGCAGCACAACCATCTGTTACACAGAAGAAGGGTTATGTGGATACAATTTGAAAGGCTGCTCTCCTATATCCCAAAAAAAACAGAAAATTCTACACATGTCCAGTCTTACAACTACAGATAAAGCACAATCTTCATAAGAATAAAAAAGGTTCTATGAAGAGAGGAAAGAATCTCGAAGTTTCATATTGAATTGGAGATAATATAAAGCAAATTATAGGATTCTTACTCCAGATAAGGAATGAAGAGATTCATAAGCAAATTATAGGATTCTTTCTTCAGAAACGAATGAAGAGATTACATTTCTTACCAGAGGACACTTATTCACACCACCTCTACAAAGATCACTAAGTAAAGAAACTTTAAATAGCTTTGCTTCATTGATTTATGATATTGCAAGCTTATGCCAGGATGTTTGGACAGATAAATAAGTGTATGCTGGGAAAGAAAAGAAATAAGTCTAACCTGAAAAAGTGTGCACCTATAATGCGATCTTGAGCACTGGTCTTCTCTCCAACGACATTGAGATCAATAGTAGATGTATTTGTTGCCAAGATGCAGTGAGGAGGGCAGGCCTTCTCAATTTCACTAAAAATTTTTTGTTTCAGAGGAATACTTTCAATCACTGCCTGTAAATTGAAGTAATTGAATCAAACAACTTTTAATAGAGATCATAGTCTTACAATGTATTCCAAATCATGAGAGCGAGACATAGAGGAGAAACAGAATCACGAGTAAACACAATCACCAAATCATGACTTAACAAATATAAAATAAACAATCACCTCATTCCACAGTAATATGTGTATGTACAAAATACTTCTGAAATTTCATAATGAAAGACTTGAGAAATCCCACCTCTATGACCATATCCACATCCTTGAATTCTAAGTAGTCCAACACACCTTTAAGCATTGAAAGGGCTTTGTCTGCCTTATCCTGTGCCAACTTTCCTCTTGTTACTAAGCCCCGAACATTTGCTGTCAAGTAAATAACTTGCATGAGTTTCTCAAACATGGAGAGAAAAACAGCTTTAAGATTTAAAAATCGATTCTGATACTTTTGGTTAACACTTGGCCTAATCCAAGTAATTGAATTGTCAATCTCATGAGAAGTAACTACCTTCTATCATCTTTATTCCCTTCAACAGATATTCAGAACTAATTTCTTTTAGAACAACATATATGTTGCTCAAAATAAGAGCTGTAGCTATGCCAGAACCCATTAAACCTCCACCAATGACAGCAACCCTCTCGATTTGCCTTGGTTTGAGCCCAATATCAGTGACATTAGGCACCTGAAAAAGTTAAGAAGAGAACTGGATAAGATCAAACCAGGAAGTTAAATAATCCAATTGCTTATTTTATGCAAATAAACCAACGTACTTTTAATAATTTAAATAAAAGAAAAGTAAGTAAAAAGATATAAATGTATAATAGAAGTTGTGTCAAGTTAAAACAAGAAAAGATGAGGACTACAAAAAATTCAGAGGTTAACAGCTATGAAATGGTTATCAGAACCCATAAAATTTTGCTTTGCAATATCTTCCAAGCAATCCAGGAATAAAGCTTTGAAAACTAATGCATAAATCCACAATTTTTTGTGGTCACACGTTCAATTTTAATGGAACAAACTCATTCCTGGCTACAAAATCTCCAAATTCTCCAGGTAAGAAATCCCGACAAGCATCATGAACCAGGAGATTCGCAACCCCAGAAATGGCTCAACCAATACATGGTTACCAAAGGAAAGCAGTCCAACTAAACGGAAAAAGTGGAAAAGCAAAATAAAATCCATCCAAACCATGTTTCAAACTATCCACATTAAACCTAATGTATAGTTACCAATGGAAATTGGTAAATTTAGCAGCCACTAACAGCAGCTCAGAGATAAATTTCCAAGATAGTAGACCTTGATTCATATAGTACCTTAGATGTTGCACGCTGGGCGAAAAAGACATGAATGAGACCTTTAGATGTGTCTGATATCACTAACTCCTTGAATACTTTTGCTTCCTGCAATGACAATTCATCCATTAGAATGTATAAGAAGAAACTCATTCCAAATGTCCGTGCGTGCTTGTCCATGCAGGAATAAGTACGTGACCGGCAACAAAAGTTTATTACGGCACACGAACACCTCAAAACAAAAGCAAGCATGTCTTTTAGAAGGAGGAGGATTGCCAAAAATCACTGATAATTGAAAATTCTAAATGTTTTAATTTTGAAGGGTACCATCCCAATTGAACAAACAATAAGTCCCAGATCCAGAAAATACCTTTAGAACTCCATTATATCCTCCATGAACAACGCCATCCTCTATCACATCAAGACATGCCTGATGCTGAGGCATATTTGGGGCAGTTTTCTTGGCCTGTTGTCTGGCAGCTTTCAATACCTCACGTGCTTCAGACAGGGAACCGATCTTGTCTGTTCTATAAAGAGAACGCATCCATGGCTTGCGCCTATCTTTGATGTCTAAAGCCCATTGCCGAGATACTTTTAGCAGTTCTTTAGAAGACACAATAACATCAACAAGTCCTAGCTTCTTCCCTTCTTCAGACATGATTGGTTTGGATAACTGCAAAATATTAACAATATAATATATAAACATTACTGCAAAACTTTTGACCAGTAAAAGCATTTACTGATGCATAAGATTTACAAATTTAGATGATTAAGACAATATTCAAAAAAGGTCCACAAGATAAAAGACATGTAATGCGACCTCCTCTTTTTTTTTTTTCCAAACATCATATTAATTACCAATGAAATTTCATCTAAGTAAGAATATCTCATATTTAACGAGTTCCAAACTCGAATAAAGGAAGAAAGTTACAGTAGGTGACAACCAACATAAATTTTGTAGCATCTCATGATTATGAATTTAACTAATATAAAAGCTGCTCCATTCTCTATTTATGACATGCTACATCATAGTTCAGATATAATGAGAAATAAGTAAGGTTATAGGATATTCCCAGAAAGTGATGTGCCACGTCATCACTCGGATGTGATGCTAAATGAATAAGGGTTCCTACATTATAGATGGCTGTGGATAAAGAAGATACTTTAAAAATCAATTCATAAACGTATTTATAGGAAAGAAGACAGGAAAAAACATGTTGAAAAGAGAATTAAAGTTATGACTTGTAATATTGGATTTTTTTACAGACGAGATGGTAGAATTTGTCAATATCATGGAGAGAAGAAAAGTTAATATGACTTGCATCCAAAAAACTAAATGGGTAGGAGAAAAAAGTAAAGAAGTAGGTAATACAAGCTACAAATTGTAGCACACAGAGAATAAGAAGACCAAGATGGAGTGAGTATCACTCTAGGTTAAACACTAAAATATGCAGTGGTAGCAGTGAGAGTAGTAGAGGATAAGATTATCCTTATTAAGCTAGTTAAAATAGTGATGAATGTGGTTAGTGCTTATCTTTCACAAATTAGATATGGACGACCTTATGCAAAACATATCAAATGAATATAATATTTTCATTGGTGGATACCTAAATAGATGCGTAAAAAGTGATCGACAGAGTTATAAGAAGGTACATAAAGGTTTTGACTACAGTATGAAAAATGAGGAGGGGACAAACATTCTTTATTATGCTATAGCTTATGACCTAATCCTAACAATAACTATTTTATAAAATGTAAAATCTCATCTAGTGACTTTTAGAAGTGATCAAAATAGAAATCAAATTGATTTTCTTCTCATAAAAAAGACAAAACTCTATACAAGGATTGTAAACTGATTCTCGGAGAGATTTTAACAAATTAACATAGGTCATTAGTTCTGTATGTTAGGATCAGGAGAAGGACCAGGAGGTATAAAAGAAGTACGATGTTTAGAATAAAATGGTTAGAATTAAAACTGACAAAACAAATGATGTTTAGAATGAATTCCTCAAGTTGAAATCATGGAAATCAGATATGAATATCAATGCTATGTACATAGACATGACTTTAAGGATTAGGGAAATTCCTAGAAAAGTGCATGGCTTCAAGGATTAGGGAACTATCAAGAAAAGTTATGAGAGAATCTAAAAGACGTGACTCATCATCAAAGGAGAAGTGGTAGAGTGAGAAGTACAAAAGAAAGTGAAGATTAAAAGAGAAAGATATAAGAGACTACCAAAATAAGATAATGGTGAGACTTATGAGCAATATATAAAAGCGAAAAACGAGGCAAAAAAAAGTCGTAAGTCAAGTAAGAGCATAAGTCTTTAAAAAGATGTATGAAAAATTTGAAATTAATGAAGATGAATAGAATTTCCATAAATGAATAAGGACGAAAAAAAAGAAATGTCGAAATCTCAATTAGGTGAGGTGTATCAAAGATAAAAAATGAAAGATTTTGATGAAAAATGATGACAATAAAAAATGTGGGGTTATTTTGATGAACTTCTCAATAATGACCAAAGTAATATCATGGTTGACATAAACCATATGATTTTAGAGAAGAATATGACATTCATTATAAGTATTAGATTCTCATACGCCAAGGAGACTTTGAAAAGGATGAAAGTTGAGAAAACTTATGATCCCGATTAAATACCGATTGAAGTATTAAATTCATATAGTCGATTTTAATTAATTTTGAAATTAAAATTAAGTTGAGTTTAGCTCAGCAGCAATAACAACCCCTTAAAATACATAGTAATTACATTTTATTGTCAGTGTGAACTTGTCTCCCGGTTTTTATCTTCTTTCTCTACCCCAAAGCAATCATCATGGACAAATTTATTCATAAGTTTTCGCTCATAAAACTTAATAGAGGGAGGGCTTACCAGCATCATTTCAACGGCCTTTGACAGTCCTACAAGCCTTGGAAGTCGTTGTGTGCCTTAACAGAATATCCACAGTTTTAAAAGTTTAGTCGGCGGTCATAAACCCAAAAATAAAAGATCAAAAACTGCGTTCAAATATGAGTGTTTGTGCTTTTGCCCATGCGTCCAAGTGTTTACATAGACAATCCCATACGTACCTCCAAACGCAGGAATTACTCCAAGTGTCAACTCTGGCAAGCCAAGTTGAGTTTTAGGTGCAACGATACGTGCATGGCATCCCTGTGCAAGGGTAATTCCACTAAGTAGCCATACAGACAACAAAGGTTATGGGAATCTAAACAAAGTCACTAAGAACCACTGCTAGACAGAAACACAAACCATTGCAAGTTCTAAGCCACCTCCAAGAGCCAATCCTTCAACGGCAGCAACAACAGGCTTCTTACAATCTGCACTAATGAAAAAACAAAATTAAAGAATTCTAATCTCAGAGCCCCTCTTCAAAAAAAAAATAAATAAATATACAAACTAATTTTAAAATGTAAGAATGAGCCCAAGAGATCATAACAGGCTATCAAAGTGCAAGTACCTTCAATTGCGTTTACCACAAGATCAACAGATACATCAGGAATAAGTGAAACATCCCCTGCAACGGCATACACTGTAATCGTAAGTAAATGAAAATAATCAAGTACAAATAGCACAATCAATCAATCGTACCAGTCTGGTGAACCTTCTGCATGACACCGATGTCAAAACCACCTGAAAATCTCCCATTCTTGCCTTCACCAACGAAAAAGAGATATATTTATATCGACAAAATGTCTAACAAATACAATAAATGTGTTTGATTATACAAAAAGAGAAGCTCTAATTTACAAGATTCTGAACATAAATTTTTATATATCAAACAAATAAAAATAAAAATTAGACTAAAAACTTCATTAAGAAAACTCACCGGTCAAAACGATAGCATGAACATCGTTTCTTCTTGTGGCCTCGTCGAACTTCTCTTTCAATCCGGTAATAACTGCGCCGCCGAATTCGACAAAAAACCAATCAGAATCAGAAAAGAAAAATAGTTCGCAGATCAAGGAAGCGACAAACAGAGAGAATCTTAATTACTTGGAATAGCTAAAGCGTTTACTGGAGGATTAGACAAGGAGATGATAGCAACGCCGTCGTTTCCAACCTCCAAGGTGACATGAGGCTTCGCCATGATTCTTTGAGAAAAGGAATTTTTGCTTCTCGCTTCTGTTATTTAGCCAATCAGTAATCAGTGAAGAAGAAGAAGAAGAATGACAGTTATAAGCCAAATTAGGGAATTATGAAGCAATAGCAGGGCAGTGTCGTAACGTCATTTCGCACTCTAGTGTCCCCATTTTTATGTTGGTGGCTCGTGGAACATGATGGTAGTGGAAGCGAGGTGGCGGCGGAGCACCAACCAATATGCGGTCTTCAAGTTGTTAATTGTGATGAACTGTGCGATGTTGATTGCTTGGATTTTGGCCATAGGTTGGGGTTCATCCAATCACTGACTAGATGTAGATTGTTAGCATAGTGATTTCGGCTTTTTTATGTTGTCCACTATATAAAACTGGCAATTGTCAAGCAAACGGCGTCGTTTTTCTCTTACCGACCATGTTTATGACCGATGTAAAAGTCCTTTCAAAGTCATTACATTTAATTCTATCATATTATAACAAATTAGATCAATTATCCACTTAAATTATCAATTTAAATGTGTCTATAACCAACAAAATCATGCTTAAAATGAAAAAAAAAATTCAAAAGAAATCATTTCAATAACTCTAAATTTAATAAAATTCCAAAGCACAACCAAGAAGGAGAAAAAAAAACTCTATTATAAATTCAATTCATAATATCTATCCACAAAATTTATTGAAAAAAATATAAAAGTGAATAATATTATTTACATTAAAAATTTCAAACATATCATATATGACAATGAATTAAAGGATAAAGCTCTGCAATTAAAATTCCCAATTAGTACGTTAATGAGATTTAATGGAAATTAGTTAAGATAAAACATGTAATTAGAAAAAATAAAATTGATAAAAGGATATATTACAAGGCTTGGTCTTAACAAAGCCAGAAAGCTAGTTTCAAATGCATCAAACTCAATAGTTACATGTTGAGATTTCCCTCCCTTGTTGTATTGTGAGGAAGAATGTACCAACTGCTAAGTTTCTAAAGTAACAGACTCCTACCAGGTTGTATTTTATCTACATTTTTCTCTCTATCTTTATCTTTTAGATACTATTTCTGTCACATTTACTCATTTTTCTTCTATACTTATTCATGTTTAATGTCGAGATGTTGGACTCCTTAATCCACTCAAACTCTCGAGCTTCTCTAAGTAAGAAAATCTCTTGGTTGCAATAGGTTTCAGCAAGTTCCTGTCTTGCTCTCCTTTGAAACAGTTTTCTGTATTGACTGAATTAGTTTTCTTGTTATTGTCTCCCTTATCCACACTCCAGCCCATGAAATCTGATAGTGTCATTGATGTTGATGTTGGTGTTGGTGACTCTGAGCTCAACTTGTCTATCTCTTCCTCAAGTTTATCGTTATCAGCTAGCTTGTCATCTGATTCTGATTTTGGGGTTTGCGTGAGTGAATCTGAGTATAGAACATCCTCAATCCTTGAAAGGACTGTAAATGCTAAGCTTTCTATTATTCTTGAATAGCTTTCCAGAATGGCCTGCCCTACATCCTGTAAGAAAATATTATTAGTATCTGAAAAAATAATACCAGATTGGTTATATTCTTGTTGTTCTTACAATATTGTATTGAATCTTGCTTATATCTAGTGCAGATTGTGGAATTCCAGGAAATCGTTGTTTCAGGATGAGTAATATGGTTTCAGCTCTCTCTTCAAAGAGTTCTCTTTTCTCTAAGCTCACCCCTGAACCCCAGGAAGATTTTCCATCTTTTTGGTGCATCTTTCTTTTCCAAATCACAATAGATGCCTCAATTCTGTTCTTGAGATCAAGCACTTTGTGCTCAGTCGACAAGTCCATGGTTGACAGGAATTGCTCAGGATCAAAATACTCCACTGTTATGCTCTTATAGATTGAATCTCCTAGGCTTGCTCTTCCATTCTGTCAAAGATACTAAAGTTAGTAGAAAAGGCCAATGAAATTGAAGGAAATTTTTATTCACAATATACCTTGGGAAGGGATTCAATGTAGTTCTCAGGAACTTCCATTTCTGATAGCACCTGGGCATTTATTGCCATGGCTGCTTTAAGTACTTGATTCACAGAATCTTTCTGGAATTGCAGACATCTTCTTGTTTCTTCTGATAGCCCCTGTGGTGGAACCTTAACAGTGGGAATCCACCATTTATCTTCATTTCTTTGTGAGGTTTCTTGCTCTGAATCATCGCTATCTTTTGACACATACCAGAATTCATTTTCTTTTCCAAATTGATCTAGATTGTCCTGTTGTGATTAAAGAAAAAAAAATTTATTTTCAAAGTTTATCGGGTTTTAAATATCGGCCATTACATAATTTATTGATACGATCATAATTAAGACCTTGCCAACAATTTAAAAAAAAAAAGAGAGAGAGAGAGAGAATGAAAGCATTTACAATGACAATAGCATCAAGCTTGCGCAGAGCAGGAATGTTCATGAGAAGATCACTTCGTTGCCTTGTCACCATGATCTATATCAAAGCAAAGCAGCAGCACAAATATAGTAAGGAAAGTTAAAACATGGTGAGGATTAAATGTGCTTATTATATAGACTTCTTAATTAATTAATTAATTAACTACCTCCATATTGATTCCATTACTGGATTGTTGTGAAGGAACAAATTCAACAATGTGATCAGTTACTGATAAAAGCCAATCAATTTCTCTTCTCCACCTTTTCTTTTTCTCTGGAGACATAGGCTCTAATCTCTTGTATTCCCCAAAAACAGATGCTGCATTATAAAAATTAAAGAATCAAAGAAATCAGAATTCTTTTGATCAACTAAATTGCATTTCTAATCAGAAGTTAACAGAAAGTAACGTTACCAGCTAAGTTTGTAATCGCATTGGACAAGGCCAAAGCAGAGGAAACACCTTTTCCACCTCCAGACATGTCTTCACCCAAAAGAAGCTTAGCAAACCTTTCCTTCATCAAATCCATCTCTGCAAACGCACGAAAGAAGAAGAAAAATATATGGAAATAACTATAAAATAAAGTATTGTAGTTATCTTCAGAATTGTTAGATTGCGGGTTTTAACCTAAGGGAGCCTTGTCTCCAGGACTAGGTAGTTTAGGTGCAGGTGGAGGAGCATCACAAGAAGGACGATGAACAGGACTAGCTATTTGCTGGGTATCCTGAAAGCGTTCTTCGAGTGGCTGCTTTCTTGATTGTATTTTATCGTCAGCATTGTTTCCAATACCATCATTATTATTACCATTATCAAGAATCAAGCTATGAATATGTCTTCCTGGAATTTCAAACATCTTTTTCAAATGGAAAGATTTTGATTTCTGAATGCTTCTTTCACGGTCTAATGCTTTTACCATCATTACAAACAATCTCTCCTCCTACTTTTTTTTTTTCCTTCCTTTATCTGCCAAAGATGAAGGAGGAACAAACTAACAATAATTAATTAGCAATTTGAGAGAGAGAGAGAGAGAGAGAGAGAAGGGTTTTGCTTCTTTTCTCTCCTCTTAATTCTTGATTTTGCAAGAATTGAAAAGGGCACAAAGCTTTTTGAGTGGTTTAATTTAGTACAGATTTTCTTGGTAATGAGAAGGTGGGTTGCATGTTTGATAAATCAAAACTTAATATATAAATAATCGGTTGCTGTAAACAACTATAATCTAAATGGCTAAGTAATTAATACTGTTAAGTTTGTTGAAGAAATGAATGGTTGAATAGATCATTCCTTGCAAAAAGCCCGGGAATGACAACCAACAATAACAAACTTTTTGCTCTCTTTTTCTCTAACTTATTATAAGTAAATAATATATATATATATCAATGGCACCCTCTTTATAATCATTAACAATATAGGCAGTTAATTAATTAATTAATTAAGACTGCTAATGATAGATGTATGAGGTTAATCCTCTCATTGTTGTGAAGATTTAAGAATATGAGATGCTTAATTAATTGTTAATTAGGGTAATGTTATTCTAAACAAAAGTACCGATTATTCTTTTTAAAAAATTAGCAATTCTATTATTTTATAACCATGATTAGTGTAATTTATTTAATTTTTTAAATTATAACTATGATACTAAAACATCAATTAAATTTAATTAATTATAAATTATAAACAAATTAATTTATGCATAAGGATATATTGATATCAATTAGATATAACTTTGTTATTTATAGATACCCTTCTCATTACTTAAGAGAGTTGACCTAGATAAATAAATAAAATTAATCATCTCATTTCTCTATAAAAATAAGTCAAAAGGCTAAAATAATTTTATAAATTATATATAATATGAGATAGCATTTTTTAATAATTCTTATTAATTGGATAAATTTTTTTTATTATATGATCCATAAATAAATTTAAATTTAAAATTTTTCGCTCTTAATTATTTGAAATAAAATAAAAAAAAATTAATTAATTAAAGTATATTTATTGGCATTTCTCTATTGTAAATGTTAAATGTGGAAAACGTATCACTTTTAATATACAGAGAGTGTTACTATTATTTAGATAATATTAAAATCAATCGAGACATGTATAATTAATAATATTATTTATATACAATAAATTTTTATTTAATAATATTAAAATTATTTTAAAATTATAAGATGTAGAATTCTTTAAATTTATTATTCTTCGAAAATTAAATTTTTTGGTATTTAATTATTTTAAATTGTTTAATAGTGTTTATTTTAAAAAATTAAATTAAATTAAAAAGTCAATAAGTGATTAAATTTTTAATATCTCTATAATTTAAAAATTATATTACTTATTATATTTAGTACATAATATTAAATATTTAACACTTTTAAAAATTAATTTTTAAATTTTATCAAACACTCTCTATTGATAACGCCATTCATCACATTAAAAATTTTAACATTTAATTATTTTAAATTATTTAATAACATTTGTTTCAAAAGTATGAATTAAATTAAAAGATAATTCAAGTTGAACAATTAAATTTTGAATACCTAATTTTTTTATTTTATCAAATATGTTAATTAAGATTCCTTTGCTAAACCTATAATGTTTGCAGTGGCGGTGGCTGAATTTATGGCAATAAACTTTAGATCGAGTTGTCAAAGCATAATGAGGGATGCCTAAGATTATTATTCAAATTTTTATATTTATTGAAATTCATGAATTTTTAATAATGATAAAAATTCAAATTATGATATTGTTTTTTTATTAAATTCTACTAAAAAAAATAAGGCATAAGGAGTAAGAAATTTTCCTACATTTGTTACATATATTAATGTGACAGATTAGAAGGGTTACATATATAATTTATAGCTTCTAACTTCCACATTTTATTAGCCTTAGTTAGCAGTAATATATCTCAAGTCATCAAAGATAATTTTTCACACATTATAGAAAATTTCCTCTATTAATTACTGATATATTATATCCTTCAAAAAATAATCTTATTTTATATTCATGCAGATTAAATTATTTTAATTTTGTTGAATCTTGTCGTAATTAAAATTAATATTTTTAATTCATACATTAATTATGATGAAAAATAAAAAATTTCTGAGTGACTAAAATATTTTATAGTATAATAACTTAATAATTATTTTATTATTTTAAAGATCAAAGTGTTATATAAATGAAAATAATCAATGTAGTAAAAAATAGTTATAATTTTTTTTGAAAAAAATTTCAGGGATTCAATAGCTACGTTGGATCTAATTAAATAAAAAAAGTGTTAGATTATTAATAAAATTTAAGGATTAAAAATGATTAAAAAACAGTAAATATCAAAATGGTAATTATGATAAATATCCAGGATGCATATATTGACATTTTAAAATCTTGAGAAAAATTTCCATTTTCATGTTTTTTTTTTAATGGTTTCTTGTTTCTGTAAATCTTATCTGGTAACCAAGTAAATGCAAACATTATTGTTTCTATTCTTATACTTGAAAAAGTAGAAGAATCATTTTGATTTTAAAAGCCACAGTTATGCATAAAAACCATTAAGTTAAATTCACATAAGGATAAAATGTAAATGTACATCTAAAAAGAACTGCTTTAATGTTTAATTAAGGACTAAAGTTCTGTTTTTTTATTGTGGCACTATGGTTTCTCTCTGCTCTTAAATATGCAATCAATAATATTTTTCTGAACATCAAATATGGGACTTTAACACAAAAAATAAAATTTAACATAACTGAGATTCAAATTATAAGTTTCCCTTTTAAAAATGAGTTTATATTATTATTAAAATTTTACGAAAAATTTAACTACATCTGATAAATATAAAATTTAATATGAAAATATGCGAGTATAAAAAAAAATAATGTCTTTATATTAGGTAAAATAAGGGATATATTTATAATATAATTTTAAAATATTAATGTATGATTAGTTTTGTGTACAAAAAATAACTGGAGCTAAAAAAAAATTCATTTTAAATTTTAACATTAATGAGATTTAAATTAGGATATTTATTTTGAAAGTTGTTGGACTGAAATATCAGTTATATTATAAATGATATTACTTTGAATAACATGTGAGTTTGAAATTCAAATTATGGCTTAGGCCATGCATTGTTTATGTTAAGCTAAAAAAAAATGTTAGAGAGTTAAATGCATTTATAGCATGAAATTGAAAGTGCAAGACTCCTGTGACACAGTAACAGCATTTAAACATGTCATTTGGGTTGGGTAGAGCCACTCTTACTTACCCAATTTATCACTTTAGGTGAAAAGGTTAAAAAAAATTTGAATTGACCACACATAGATTTAGGAAAATAATTGAAGTTTTTGATTTTTAAATTTAATGTAGTGATTGATCTGGTTAAACTAAGCAAGAATTGGAAATGTTGGTTACTATCAAAGTCTAATAGTGAGTAACCTTTATTCATTCAACTTGTATTAATGGTGAAAAATGTACTGGGTTTTGTAGTAGGTCAATATTTAGAGATAATTGTTAGGTTGTCAAGAGTTTCAAAATTCAAATAATTAGTAAAATCTGGTAGTTGAAATAAATTTCATGAATATTATTAGGTATAGGCCATTGGCAGTAATTCAGATCTTGTTTAAAACCAGGCAGACAAGAAGCCTGCCACTTGAGAATTGCAGTACAATTAATGCTTACATTTTTAAAGAAAAACACTCTTTTTTTTTAATTTCAAAATCATAAAATGTTTTTAAGTACAATGCATCTCATTGAGATTGAATCACAATAATTCAGGTTAAAAGAAAATCATGGTATTGTTAGATTAGGAAGTGAGCCCTACTCTTTGGGATTTGGTAGTGGAAAGGTAAATTATTCTTTTCTTGAATTACAAAACAAAGAATACTGGGGCCAGTGCTTTTCCAATGGTTGATGTATCTTAATGCCAATTTTTTTACAAGAATATAATTTTATAATATATTGTTTTTAAGAGATTGATTTTCATTGATTTTCACTATAAAATTTCAAAATTGAATTAGAGAAATTTTGATTAGGAGGAAAGTTAATCAACAATGTATAATGTATATATTATTTTCTTCTTGATTTTATTAATACTTGATAAATTTTTATTAAAATGGAGTCATAAAATTTGACAATTTTATTAGTGAGTCTTAATTTAATAGTACTAAAATTATTCGAGATCATTATTTCATTTTAAGACATTTATTATTTATTGTAAGTTGGCTTTCATTAATTTTTTAAATATCAATTTTAATATTTAATTTTATTATTTTTCAAACATAATAAATATATAAAAGTGTCACTTCTAAGTTTTATTTCAATTGATTTATCTTCTTTTTTTTCTATTTCTATTGGTAAATTTTTAAAATAATAAAAGTCAATTTTAAAAATAAAATAAATCCTTTTATAATAATTTTAAACATAAAACAATTATTTATATTTAAATAAAAATTTATCATTGGCTTCAATTAAAGTAAATTTTTAGATAAGTTTAAATTTTTATCTTGCATAAATTAAAGTAAATTTGTAGATAAATTTAAAATCTTTTATTTTTTTTGGGTTAAGAATTTAGTATTTTCTATATTTATAAAATTAATAAAGTTAAATTATTTACCATAAAAATAATAAATTTGACTCGAAAAATTATAAAATTATTTTAAAAATAAAAAAGGGTGTATTTTCATATAATAATAGAATTAATTATTTTATAATATAATGATAGTATAACATTTATCATAAAAATAATATATATATAAATTAAATACATATAAAAATTATTTATAAAGTTTAAAAATACCAAATTTATCTCTAAGTAGACAGTATAACATAAAAATACTTCATAAATTATTTGAAAAAATAATTTTTAAATTATTTATGAAATAAATAAAATAATTTTTATTTTATGTTTATTATTAATATACTTTTTTTAAAAAATTTTATAAAATTATAAAACAAATTTATAAATTTTAAAGTTATGATCACTAATATAATTGAAATTAAATTTTTTATCTACTTTGTTTGAAAAAATAAATATCATAGGATGAATTTGAATTGTATTTATTGTTTTTCTTTGTATTTATTGTATTTGAGCACGTGAGTGAATTAAGTTTGAAAAATTATAATCAATGAGACACTTCTATAAATCCTTCTCCTACTTTACTATATTTTATTTTAAAGTTGGCTATGAGTAATTTTTCTTTGAATGTTAATTATTTTAATTTTTTTTTTACTTTTAATTATTTTTTCAAAAATAAAAATAAAAATTTAATTTATGTGATATATCAGATTATAATTTCAAAATTTTATAAATTTATTTTGTAATCTTATAAAATTTAAATAAATATGTTAAATATTAAAGTAATAAAAGTAAAAAATATTTTGTCAGTAATTTAAAAAAATATATTTTTTTAAAAATAATTTATAAAATATTGTTATTCTATAATTCCTACTTAAAAAAAAAATTTCATTCTTAAACTTTTTAAATATCTTTATATGTGTTATAATTTTTTTTTTATGTATCCTTTTAATGATAAATGTTATTCTTTAAATATATTATAAAATAATTAATTTTATTATTGCATAGAAACACACAATTTATTTATTTTTTAAAAATATTTTATTATCTATTGAGTCAAATATATTATTTTTATGGTAAATATTTTTCTTTTATAATTTTATAAATATAAAATAAATAAATTCTTTACTAAAAGAAATAAAAAAATATATATAAATTAAAATATATCTATAAATTTACTATGATTTATGACAAAAATAAATTTTATTTAAATTTTTTATTTTTAAAATTTGTATAAAATGATTTATTTTATTTTCACAATGAACTTTATTATTTTAGAAAATTATTAATAAAAATAGCAAAACTTATAAGTTATAAGTGTCATTTTTTATATACATATTATATTTGAAAAAAATAAATTTTTTTATAATATAAAAAATTTAAATTTAAATTTAAAAAAATTAACGATAGTCAACTTAAATTAAATACTTTATAAGAAATATTGAGAATATGAAAAAGAATTTAAATTATTTACAGAGTTAAAAATTTTTAAATTCGAGTCCGAGTCTGACACAAATAATTTGAAAACTTTAGCTTAAGCTATTAAACTTTCAAAATCAACAGTACTTGTAGGGAAATTTTATTAGAAACTTCCTCAGCTATTCCGAATTGCCAGATAATTCCCAAGGGGAATGATTAATATAAAAATATATAAATAAATAAAAAAAAAAACTCAAACGCGGCCTTACTTTTTAATTGATTATTATCAAAAAAATAATAATAAAAAATTGAAAAAACTACCCCGAGTAATGGACAATGGTGGTTTTTAGTTTCTTTGCTTTTGCTGTCAAAATCAGAGAACAGTGGCTCTTCCCATTCTGTGATCTTTAACCTTCCTAATCGTATCTTCATGTTTTTTGAGCAAGATTCTCTCTGCAACACTACGCTTACGACACTAAACCCAAATTGCACCCATTCTAATCTTTCGCTGATATCTTTGTCCTATTAGCCATCCACCCATTAGAAAAAACAGAGTAAAAGAAAAAAAAACAAGAAGAGAAAGAAATCTCTCTATTTCTTTTCTTTAAATAAGAATTCTAGAGTAAAAATACACTTGCTTATCATAAAGTCAATGCACCGACTGTTTTAGTTTCTATCTATTTGAGATCTGCGTCTTTGGTAGCTCGTTTGCAGGTGAGAATTATGTGAAGCTTTCAAAAAACAGAGTCTTGATCATATATTGTTGCTTTGAGATCGTTTACAATAGAATGAAATGCAATTTTCTTATATGTTTTTTTTTTCCTATTTCTCTCTTGTTTTGTAGTTTTGATTTCGTTTTTTGAGTGGATGGTACAGGAAGGAGAACTGGGTTGATTAATGCTGAGAAAGCAGAGTTAGAATTTTTGGTATATTTTTCTTTGTTAAATTTGTTTGTTAGTGAATCTTTCCTTTAAGTAATGATTTTTATGCCTGCATTTTAATAATATTAAACATAAAAAAATTTAAAAAATTAATGTTAACTTTCATTCCTATGATTATAATCAGGAGCTTTATGAGTCATTTTCCATAAGAAATTTAGAGTTTTCTTTTGGATTTATTCAGTGTTGTGTGTTTGAACATTTCAAAAGAAGAATGATCTTTATCCCATGTTTATTGACATAATTATTGTTTATCATGGCGGCAACTGATTCTTGATTTATGCTTGTTTTTTAACTAATAGAAAGCCGACTCCATTGCAGCCAATCATTGACAAGTTTGATTAGAATATCCAAAATTATGTGAGTATGCTTTGAGAATTTTTGGCTGGGATTATTGTATTTGGTTCTTTTAAGTACTAATAGTAATAGCATCTGACCTTGTCAATGCAAAACTTCTGTTATAGAATATGTACAGATCATTTGTCACATGTGATGATCTGAAAGGAGTTGTAGAATGTGGGACAATTAGAAAATCCAAGACTGGTTCCCGGAAAATGGAGGATAAGATCAAAAGTCATAGAACACAGAAGAATGCAAATACGTCTATGGCATATAAGGCAAAGAAAGAAGAGATGATCCCTGGAGGGGTTGTAGAAGAGCATCATAGTCCATCTTCATTTCAGCTTCTGGAGGTCTCTAGAGGAGCTCAGAAGCTAAACCATTTTATTGATTCATGGTCTAAAGGGCTGAGCTATGATGGCCAGTCTAAAGATATTGCAAAAGAGTTGTTGAAAGGAGCTCTTGATCTCCAAGATTCTCTAACCATGCTTGGGAAGTTGCAAGAAGCATCCCAATATATGGCTCAGTTGAAGAAAAAGCAGAAGGACAAGTCAGAAAGCAGAAGAATTGATGAAGTGGAGAGTGAGAGAACAAATTCACATCAATCCGCAGATCAAAATCACCATCTGGGATTTCAAAAGCCAAGGCTTCCAGTTGATGGGTCTTCAAAAGATGGCATTGAGGAGCTTAGGAATTCAATTAGAGATAGCCTTGCTAGACAAAATTTGCTCCTAAACACACCTACACAAAAGAAGAAACATTTTGATAGGAGAAGGATGGACTTGATTTTGGATATCCCTTACACTAGCTCAAGCCAATTGTCAGAGGTTCAGTCCAATGATATTCATTCTACTAGCTCCTCCAAATCACAAACAGTTTTACAAAAGAAGGGAAAAAACCCAAATTTGATTGCCAAGCTAATGGGTCTAGAAGACATCCCCTCGAAGCCATCGATGCAACTTCCAGAGAAACAGTTGGATATGGAGAAGAATTTGAGTCGACAGAGGGCAGTCTTTGATATTGAAATGCCAAACCTAAGGAAGCCTCAGCCTATAAATTCGAAGCGAAGGACACGGAAGGAATTACTTGAAACTGTGCAATTTCAGGGACTCTTGAAAGATGGTTCTGCCAAAGAGCTCAAGTCCCAGTCTCATCTGTCCAGTAATTTCCATTCTAAAGAAAGGTTGATCTATGAAATTCCACCAATTGTACTCATTAAACCTCTGCGTGTTCCTTGCCTAGAATCAGAAGAGACCTTTTCACCAATGGTTTGGGAAGGGAGAGCCTTGAACACAAAAATGATGCTGAAAAAATTGAAAATAAAAGAAGGGTTTGCTCCCAGATTAATAGATGACATAGAAGGGACTTCTAATGCCAGCAAAATGCACTGCAAAACAGGAGTAGATGAGACTCCAATCGAAAAAGTAATCCAGGAAGAAGGAGTTAAGGGTCAAATAGAGGTAGTTGTGACACCAGAAGAGAAAGAAGTCAGAACAATTGACCAGAGAGAAGGGGCAGTGACTGCGAAGAAGGTGCATAAAAAACTGGAAGCAGAAAAAGCTCGAGTGAAAAGAATTAGCCATGAAGAAAGAGAAAATTTCGAAGGGGCAGTCTCAAGAGCAGAGGAGAAAGAAATCAAGAAAAAATTGAAGGATTCTTCTAAGATGAAAGGCTTCAATTCTGCAACTCACCAACAGAGAAAAGAGATGACAGGTAAGGAAGTAGACAAGATTCAGAAGGTGGTGGCCAATAGCAGAAAACCAGTAGAGAGGGAGACCACGAAGACTAAAAATGTGTCAAGAAATCACGATCAAGTCAAGATGACCTCTGCAAAGCTGAGGAAACCTGAAAATGGATCAATTACTGCAAATGATCCCATTTCACTGAAACGTAGTACCACCAAAAAAAACAATTTGAAGCTCACAACACAAACTACAGCTCATAATTCCAAGGATCGGAAGCAGAAGGAAAAGCAAGCCACTGAACATACAACAGCTCAGCCCATTGTAAGTCTTTCTTATAAATTATCTTCATGAAACTGCCTTAACACA
The DNA here is from genome assembly GCA_948193065.1 of Aleurites moluccanus. NCBI lineage: Eukaryota > Viridiplantae > Streptophyta > Magnoliopsida > Malpighiales > Euphorbiaceae > Aleurites > Aleurites moluccanus. The sequence goes on along the minus strand of CANXYC012978332.1, from coordinate 22,882 downwards.
CTTTCTTTCCGGAACTCTTGCTTGTCGTTCTGAATTTCATTAATAGAATTGCTGAAATATGAAATTTGAAAAGATAAATCATAATTGAAGTTTGAAATTTGAATTGAATTGTGAAATAGACCGAGTTTCAATTTCTGAAACTTAATGCTGTGCATCTTTTCATATAGACTGAGCATTTGAAATGCAAAGAAGACGAGAAGAGGATTGATCTCACATGCAATAGTCACTCAGTTGCAGATCAACTATCTATGGAGGAGGAAGCAAATGCTTCCAAATTTCAAACTGAAGGTAAATCCCTTTCACTTCCAGGTTACCAGTGACTATTGTATTACCTTGGTCATACCAGTTAGTTTGCATGTGTTCTTATTCATCACTTGTGAATTATAAACATGGCATGTCCATTCAAGAAGTTTATTCTTTCCTTTCCTTCCATTTTCCTATACAAGCACTAACTTCTGAAAACAACACTATATACAAGTTGTTATGTTAACTACTACTTGCTCTACAGTTATGAAAGAAGCAGTTTGTCACGTAATTTCAGTAAATATATGATTTTGTTGTTTTAGTCCTAACATAACTCACTTTTTTTTTTTTCTCTCTTTTAGAGCATTGTGGTGATAAGCAGAGTTCCATTTGTATTGTCACTATGCGGACTTCTGAATATGAGAAGAGTCCTAAATCTTTCAAAGAAGCAGATGATCAAATGACTTGCATTAGATCAGATGGCACAAGCTTCAAAAGTGGAAACCAATTGAAAATTTTGCTTTTGAGCAGTCCATCATTTCTGAAACTTGCAGAGGAGCTTTTTCATCTCAATATGAATTATGCCAATTTCTTCCCAACATCTGGCATATGCCATTCACCGGTGACCGACATTAAGCTCTCTTTGGACTATGCAAATGAATTCATTGAACGTAGAAGCCTTCCAGATTCACAAACCAGGCATCCTCTGTTATCTTTTACAGGAATTTCAAGAATTCATCTGTCTTTAGATCAGTTAGTGGAGGAAGTTTGTAGTGGAGATGAAACTCTAAGTAGCTACCATAAGCTCACTCGTGAAAACCTTCATAGTGATAATCTGTATGCGACACTCGAGAGAGATATGAGGTGCAAAGGAGTGGTGAGCGGAACATGGGACTTGGGTTGGAGGAATGGATTCACGGTTGAGGAAGTCGAACAAGCTGTGAATGTCTTAGAAAAGTTAATTGTAAGTGAGTTGATAGGAGAGATCTTTTTATGATTTATGGTTTGACATTTCACATTATGCTTGTACGAATATATAGGCTCGGTTTGAAAGGGTAGGCGAAACCAGCATTCTTTAAATAAACGACTTTTGGTTAAAATACAAAACAGAAGAGCTGAGCTTTTTAGTTAGGTCCTTGCTGTCATTATAGCCATTTTTAGATAAAAAATTGAAGAATCAGATATCTAAAACAAGTTTCGGCTCTTAAGAATCTGATTAACATACAGACTATAATTTGGTTATTGCATTAGGTCTTGTCCAGAAGTTCACTGTGGTGCTCTGCACCCTCATATAATTACCTACATTTGCTGCAAATTGCAACTTCTGGGTAATTAACTAAATGAAATACAATCTTGATTACGCATGCATGTATGAAGTAGGAATTAGAAGCTGTTGATGCTGGCAGAGAGAAGCTAAGAATAATTTAAATTATTAGTCTATGATCCCTACCATCTAGGAAACTAATATTAATATGTATTGATCTCTTCTCAAGAAGAATAAGAAGAAGAAGCTCCTTTGAAAATAAGGTAATTGAGGGACTCGAACAAAATAGAGGAAACTACCCTGTGAATGAGTAAAGAAGCAACCAAAATTTGAACCCACAGCACATTACCATCCAACACCATACATCTTATCAAATTCCTGCAAATGCAAATAATTAAAACTATGAGTGGTAAATATATTTATAGAGTTTAGCTAATTAATTAAAATTGAGAAATAAAATAAATATGATAGTAAAAGACCACCTTGATATGGGCAGCAATTGAATTACAATAAAAAACATCATAGATGTCAAGAGCTTGAGAAGGACATGCCATAGCTTTGATCTGCATCTCTCTCTCTCTCTGTGTGATGCGATGAGAAGATTGATGCTCCCTTGCCATTTGGTTTTCAAATGAAAGCCCCTTCATATAGAAAAATGAACAACAGACTGCTAATGCTTGTTATTGATTAAAATGTTCAACAATATTTTTAATTAGATTGAAATAACAATAACCCTTGATTTAGTGATTTTGAAATCATTTTCAAGACTGATTTCAAATCTAAATCTTAATTAAATTAAATTCATTAAAAAATAAAGGATCGAAATCATAATAATTTAATGTTTTCTCCTCTTTGTTTCTCTCTTCTCCTCACATTCAACATTGTCGCAAGTTCTTATTGAATGGGAATACAGCATTAATTCAAATAATTCGATCTTGACCCTAACTTATGCATAGGCATTAGTTAATTATGTCACTAGTCACACTAATTTTTCAGGATGGATTCGCAAAAAATACACACATTCAAAAAAACAGTCACAAATTTTAAAATAAAATTTAATTTTATCAATTATAAAACGGAAATAAAAATACATGTGATTAAACAAAAAATAAAAATCAATTTATTTTGCAAAATTGAAATTGTGATTTTTATTAATTAGAATTGAAATGTAAATTGATAATTTTAGGATGTCAAAATAATTTTTATCTTAATTAAAATTTATTATATTTATATCAAAACTAAAGTATAAAGAAAATTTGAAAATCTCTATATATTTATTTTTTTATAATTTTTAAAATTTTATATAATTTTAAATATTTAATAAAATGATTAAAATAAATACAAAATAATTAATAAAATATTAAAAACTAGCTTTATGCTTGTGCGATACACGATTTATCTATATTTTTATATAATATTTGATTTATGATAATTTTAAGTTGTACAATATAATTTTTTTTTATAATTTAACTAACAAATTTAAAAAATTAAAAATTTATAAAAATATAAATAAATAAATATAACTAAACATCTAAACATTTAACAGAAAATTATTGTAAAATTATTATTTTAACAATACATTTTTGTAATAATATTTAATGATAGAGGAAAATACCATTTTAAAGATAAAGACGCTATAAAATATGTAAAAAAATTCAAAATAAATAAGAAATAAAAGAAAAAATAAAATATAAAATTAACAAAATAATAGATATGGTGTTATCATCGATAAAAACCGACAATAATCTCATATCTGAGTTTCAAATATAGAGGGTGTTTGGATATAAATTTCATTCTAAAAATAAAGTTTTAAAAATATTATTTCAAAAAAAGCTGGCATATTTAGTTTAAATTTTTTTTATTTTTAAGTTTCAAAATGGCGTTTTGAATTAATAAGTTAAACACCTAAAAAATTATTTAATATTTTTTAAACTTTAAAATGGTATTTCATACACATTTCAAAATAGTGTTTTATACCCATTTAATTATATTTTACAGGTTTCTGTCTCTTATACTCTTTTTTTTTTTTTGTCCCACTAGATTTAAGACTAAGATATGAAATTATTTTTCTTAGTCTTTTCCGTCTCTAAAACTCATATACGGAATTGTTGTCTGTTCTTACAGGTGAAAACACCATATCAGTTACTTTTGTTTTTTTAATTTTATGCTATCATTTTTTTTTTCTTTCTTGTTTATTTTGAGTTTTTTCTATATTTTTTATCGTGTCTTTATTCTTGGAGTGAGATTTTCCTCTCCTATCTCAATGATGCTTTTCGTTGCATGAAAATTTTATAAATAATAAATTTTTATAAAAGAATTTGACTCAATTTACACGAAGATCAATAAATTTTTTATAAAAATACTTATTTATTTGCAAATTAATATTTTTTTAATAATCACTGTATAATAATTTCATTTTTAAGATAGACTTAATTGCCTCCATCAATTACTAATAAATCTTAATTTATCCGGTGTTTAATATTTCTCAACATTCATTCAACGAAAAAATAACATATAAAATAAAAAAAAAATATTAATATTATTTTATTAAATAAAAAAAATAAAAAAATTATATTAATTAAAATATTTTATTATTATTAATTTAGTGTATAAATTTAGTATACAAAAATATTTTCTAACTACTAGGCTCATTATTGTAGAAAAGCTACGAGAATCTTCTAGTGTGTGCATCACCTTATCCATTGCGTATTTGTAGCTTTCTTTATTATTTGGTATTATATGGTTTATTGTTTGTATTAGCTAGGAAATTTTGGGGTTGAGGGAACGTGGTTCATTTTAGCTACTTAAAAATTTAAAAAAAAATTTTAAAAATTATATTTTGATAGTTTTTGATATAATGAATCTATTGATATATTTTTTATACTCAACAAAAATCATTTGGATTGCTAAAAATGCATTAGAAATTTTATATATTATATTTAACGGTTTAAATTTAATACATTTTCAACATATTTTTAATAGTCCAAATGATTTTTGTTTAGAATGAAAAATATATCAATAAATTTATTATATCAAATACTATCAAAATATAATTTTTTAAATTTTTTTTAAAAAATTTTAAATAGCTAAAATGGATCACATGAGAAATTACTGTATAAAAATACACAGCATCCCTCCCTCAACCCGAAATTTAGGCTTAATTGAGTAATTGCATTCATATGTATACTATCATTTCTCCTCTCGTATATTTATTTTTAAGTTCAAAATAAATAAATAAATAAAAGTTATTATCTCAAATACCAAAAAAAAAAAAAAAACAATACTACTGTCTCATTTAATTTCATCCAAGGTATTGTGACAGATGTGTCCAGTTGTATGGACACGCTGGCAGCGAGTGACAGCTGGTCAACCCCTCCAAACATTATAATATAATGAACCCTAAAACTAAATATAATAATTATCCAAAACTAAACTTTGAATAATCCGCCCCTTTAAAATTATATTTATAGTTTTATACTCACAGGCATAACTGTACGAGACAGCGTTTTGTTTGAACTTCTCGCAGTCACATGTGCCCCTTTATAACAATTAACTATATTCATAATTCATAATTAACTTTCAAAAACGAACACATCCTTACCTATCACATTTGCATTTCTAAAACAAAGAGCTATTTTTTGGGCCTTCGCCTGGAAATATACACACTCTGCCACACAGCGGCCCAGCCGGCGACTGGGTCTTCACAGCCACCAGAGGAGGAAGAGAGAGAGCTCTTGAATTTGAACAGACGGTATCGTTTTTTCTTTTTTTCTTTTGATTAATGGTCGATGAGAAATCCACGATCGTGATGGCGAGTAGGGACCGAGATCGAGAGCTTCTCATCCCTGTCGCCGACTCCGCTGACGATGATGCTGCGTCTAAACCTTCTTCTTCTTCCTCTTCGTTGCATCACTCTGGACGTGAGGTGAAGAAATCTCTTCGCTCTATGTTTGGGGTTTTTTTTTTTTAGGGTTTTATCGTGCCTCGCTTCAGATTGGAGCTTAATTGGCTTTAAACTTGATAAGTTTATTAAATTATCTGGTAGATTTGATTGAACTGAGCAGCTTTTTTAGGAATTAATGCACCATTTTTTACTGTTTGCAATGTATACAAGTTATTTAATGTAATTTGAGATGGTTTTATGACATCTTAAATTATTTTGAATAAAAATTGTTTGCGGTGGCTACTGGAACTGGACAATTTGGTTGATTTCCTCTTCTGAATTTGTGTTAACAGCATTTTCAGATACAATATGCTTTAAACTCCTTGCTCAAGGAAAGTTTTATTCCTTCTTAAAACTATAAAAGGAAGTTTCCATGAATTGAAGCTCCTTTAGCAGAAGCTACAAGGTTCATTTGGAGAATGCAAAGTTCCAAATTAAGGCACTGAAAACAAATGCATTTCATATGCGTGTCCTTTTTAACGCCTGTTCTGCTTTTGGATATCTGACATTTGCTGTGTGCCTTTTTGCCTGTGTAGACATTTTCCAAAGTTGTTAGGAGCTGGGCTTCAAAAAAGTTCATGACTGGATGGTATGAAATTCATTCTTCTGCCTCCTTTAATTTCCTTGAATTCATGAATGTATGTTGTACCTTTATATGATTTTTCATACACTTAAGATATCAATGCAGGATGGGCATAGCTGCTATTGATAATTCCTTTAAAAGATTCAGTTGTACATAGATTCAATTCTTAATAGTTTTTCCTTTATTTCTCTTGTAAATTTTCTCTCTTTCTGTACAATCATGGAAAAATGTTCTCCAGATAAAAGACCTCACTTATATTAATTTATATGCCAGCTGCACCCGAGCCAGTGGTCTTTATCTATCAAATTTTGTTCATGGTTGCTCATTTAGTTTTTCTTTTTTGTATATAATTTATGCATGGTCTCAATTTTTTAAATTAGTTAAAATTGTTTCCAATGGCATTCGAAACAGTGATGTTTCATTAATGGTGTTATTCTGGATTTATAGTTTTTTATTTACATTTAAAGGTCCATAACATTTTCCTAATATATATGGTAATCTTTAGCAAAAAGTGATTGGTAGAAAATAATTGCTACAATAGAATTACCAGAACTCTGACCCCACAATTAGGGACACTTTATGCTGTCAAACGTGTTGCCTTGCTTTCTCTAATCTTTTTCTCATTATGTTTGCAGTCAATTTGATATTTCAAGCATATTTCTGTTTGGTCTATGTGTGGTTGTTCACTCCAGAATTTTCAACTATCTCGAGGTCATAACCTTTGTACATTTGAAAGGCCATCTAAATCTAACCTAGGAAGAAAACCCTAATTGAAGGGGTTAGTAGAATTCATAGATAACACCTAGGATATCTTTGTGGCGTCCTCTTTTTAGTATTGGGTTTGGATCATACATCCTCAGGAAACTATGCTTTCAGCCTTTCATATAATTTTTTTCTCCTAAATCGGATCATGGTCAGAGTGTTCTTATTAAATAGTTTGGCCTTTGAAAAATTTCCTTGGATTTAAGTCCTTCTGCTGTGCGATAGCAGTGCACAGGTTCAACCTACATTGCATGCTCTGAGGAGGAAGTCAATGTATGGCGCTTTCACATGCTTTATGATAATATAATATGAACATTTTTGCTTTGTCCTTTACTCCTTTTATTCGAGAGATATCATACGTTTTAGCTGTTTAGAGCTAGTGTGGTTGCTACTGATAATTTTCCTTTTCAAAACAAGTTAGAATTTAACATGGGGCTCGTAGTCATAGTCATTTGCATTTGAAAGTTTGAAATAGTGTTTATATATTGAGTTGGCATTGGCAGTCTCTTCAGTGGGCATATGAGGTTTCATATTATTGAAGATTTTTTGTAAAAGTAGAGTACTATACCCTTACCTGCCTAAAAAATTACTTTGTGTAAACATGCTTTTGCTTTTCACCATTTTATATTGCAAGGAGCCTAGTGAACCCAATTACTTAGTTGGGTATTGGTCTTTCTCTACTACTAGCCTGGTACTTATGTACAATAGAAAAGTTATGCTGGTACTGCCCTTTTACCAGATCTTTGGATTTTATGTGCAATACAATTATTTGTTTTCTACTTATTCATTTCACATGTTCTTTGAATGATATTTTCAAATGAGATCAAATTTGTAATGCTGATAATTAAACATGTATACAATAATGCTTATTGTACTCAATGCTGTAATGGATGCTGCTTACTCTTGATATTTTTGTTTTATGCAGTGTAATCCTATTTCCCATTGCTGTCACTTTCTTCATAACATGGTGGTTTATTCATTTTGTTGATGGATTTTTCTCTCCAATCTATGCTCAACTTGGAATCAATATATTTGGTAAGCATGTTTTCTTTAGTGCCTCCAGGCTTGTTCTCTTTGTTGATATATATATATATATATATTTATATACATGTTTTTCTGTCGCATGATTATTGATTGTTTTATCTTCTTCAGTATTCTGGAAAACATTGAGGTTCTAATAATATATGCTTTTGCACTTTGAATAAAATGATTTGTGTATTACATTTTATGCTCAGTGCTATTGTGAATATTTTGTTCCAGTCCAACAAATTAATTCAGAATTGATGATTCATGAATTTAAGATCTATAGCTTTAACATTCAGTGATGAACCTTTTTTTGCTGCACTTATTTTGTTAGCTCACCTTATCATATCATGGATATTTGGGTATTTAAGAGGTTATTCTGTGATCTTAGGCTGTTCTTCCTGTTAGTGGCTGTGTTCAGCTAGATTGATGGGTTGAGTGTGATAATTCATTGATATGAGACGTGCTTAAATTTGACATTTTTGAAGGCATCTTCAGAACTATTCTGATATATACTGGAATAACTGATATTTCTAAGTTATGCTAGAGACTTGTTCCTTTCCAATTCTTTATTTTATAATTTTGTATGCTGCCATACTGATATGCAACGTGAAGAAAATTGAAGCCTTACTGCCTATAGATTTTTTGTCACTTTATTATTTCTGCTGAAATATGTTTTTTTTGTTGGATCATCTATTAGCTCTTTGTTACTTCATGCTGTGTCATCCTAGATCCAATTTTTCATTCCTCACTTAATACCTGATTTTGCTTGGTCATTCTCTAGTCATTGTTTTCAAACACCAATTTGATAGATTCACTTTCACCAGTTTCTTGTCTAGTAGCAGAATCACTATTGTAGAACCACAATTCTCTTCATGTTCTGTGTTTAGTCTTGGTCTTTCTTTGGATAGAAAGAAGATCTGTATCTGGGGATCCAATAGTATATTTTAAATGTAATTCAGAAATATTTATTTTGCAACAAAAAAAAAAAGTAAAAGATTATTACCAAACCATTGACAAGTAATTTCCATATAATCTAGATATGCCACAAATGTTTCTTGGTTGTCTACAGTAAATATGTTTCCTTTAATGGTATTTTTTTATGTGTTCAGCTTATCTGAATATAGTTTCTTTCTTTCTGTGTTTTTACATGTCATATTAATGATCTGGTTTGCTCTTATTCAGGTCTTGGATTCATAACTTCCATAACATTCATTTTCTTGGTTGGTGTATTCATGTCATCTTGGTTGGGAGCATCTGTATTGGGTCTTGGGGAGTGGTTTATCAAACGGATGCCATTTGTTCGCCACATCTATAATGCCTCCAAGCAAATAAGTGCTGCCATATCACCAGGTGTTTTTTTTGTTAATTTCTTGTATTTTCATTGATTGGCAGTGGGTGCACACTATTCACGATTCATATGCATTCATTGTTTCAGATCAAAACACACAGGCATTCAAGGAAGTAGCCATCATAAGGCATCCACGTATTGGTGAATATGCATTTGGGTTCATCACTTCGTCTGTCATCCTCCAGGTGCTGATATTGTTTTTCTGTACTTCAAATATTGCCATGACTCATTAACTGAGAAACATGGATATAAATACAGGATTTGAAAATAAAATGTTATGATATAGGTAATGGCAATGCATTAGTTCTAAAAGATTAGGATGTGATATGGCTAGTGTATGTCAATAAAAGTTGTAACTTCTGCATGCATGCATATACATTCTATCATATTTGCCTTGGAAGATTGCAAACAAATACAAAAGAAATTTGCTTGTGAATGTCCTTTGACATCAGAGTTGTCAATTTCCTCAAAAACATTTTTTCTTTATTTCATATATTAGTACAGCCCTTGATTCTTGAGTTCCAAACATCCGTCTTTATTGGATGCTTGTGTGCTACTTACTGGAATGCTTTTGGAGTATCCATGCTCTAAATACTGAATTTACCTATGCTTAATAATCTGTCATTCTGCATATTATTTTGTTTGATCATGTGCAACATGGACTTTTAAATGAGGTAATAATGATTGCCTTTGAGTAGGGGGGTAGGCACAAAAATTGCTTGTCATAAAGTTGCAGGAACCAGGAAGGAATCTGGTTTTTGAGCATTGCACAGAAAATATGCCCAACAGAATGGAATGGATGCAAATGAGTCATGAAGCTAATCCTTAGATAATTTGGAATTAAGTCTTAATCGGGTTTTCAATTTTAATTGAAGTTTTGGGACCATGTTTGTTGGTTGCTTAATAATACTGTGTTAAATTGATGGTGCCTGTCTTTGGTGCACACTCTCATTATACTATACTTTCTTGGTATGGCCTGTGAATGTGACCACGTTTTTCTTCTGACTTGGTGATCACAGCTCATCAACATAGCATTGCATTTATGCATATTCATTTTCTGGCTTTCCTATTTCTTTAAGTGCAGAACTATTCTGGGGAAGAGGAGCTATGCTGTGTCTATGTGCCCACAAATCATATGTACATTGGTGATGTTTTCCTGGTTAATACCAAGGATGTTATCAGACCGAATCTCTCTGTCCGGGAAGGAATTGGTGAGGATTCATCTGAAGTCTTTTACTTCATTAGAATTGTTATTCTCTTCCTTGCACTTGAGACTTATCTGCATGTCATAAAACTGCTTTCAAAATCTGTGCCTTCGTTATTGCATCGTACAGCATACTTTTCATGCACGTGGGGAGGGGGGTGCTGGGTTCCATTTTAAGAGTTTGATGTACTTGGAGCATAACGATTACCCAAATTTTTTTATTTATATGCCAAAATATGGAACAATAAAATGTGTTCCAAATTTTTTTTTTTTCCATTTATGTCTTTTTAGCCCCCAATCATATTTGGGGTCCTTAAGATTTGTAATTTGTTTAATGGCAGAAATTGTAGTGTCTGTGGGGATGTCAATGCCCCAGATCCTTGCGACATTGGATTCAGGCATTTCACTGGATAGAAGTAGAGCAGACAGAAGCTGATTTGAAGACAGTAGCTATAGAGGACTCCATTTATTGCTCCATTGGTTTAGACTAAAGTCATCAAAACAGCCACAACTGAGTCGTTGGAATGGCCACAATCAGTCTCGTGTCAATGATGCTAGATTAGAATTCTGATAAAAAAAATTTTATGGTTGATGGATCAAATTCCAGTGGCGTATGTAACATTGGTTATTGTTTAGAATGTAGAATTAGTGTTTGCTTGAAAATATGGTTGATAATGCAGGTGGTAGGCTTGTTGGCTTTGGGTCCCCTATTTTCCCACTTATTAGGATTGTTTTTGGCTCGTGGCACTGAAATTGTAATTCATAGTTGATTTCAACTGCAACTCTTAAAGTTTGCCTTGTAGATAAGTGGTCAAATTAAAGCTCAAAGGCGTTTCATCATGCATTTGTCAAATTTTCGCTGTGGGAAATCTGGAATTAAAGATTTTAATTAATACTAGAATGTTAAGTGACGGAATTTCCTTTTATGGGGTGTGATTCTTATTTTAGCCTTAATAAATTTAAAAAGATAAAAGATCGTTCAGAACTGTCAATGTCACAGTGAGTTTGTAAGCATATGTGATGTGTGGTTTCGATTTTTATTTATTCATAAATTTGTTTCACTGATTGAAAGTGTTCGAGTAAAATATTATATCCTTGAAACTTATCATAATCTACATGTATATATAAAAATTATGAGGGTGTTGCTGTTCTTAGAACTATGGGTGGGTTTGAATAAAAATTAACATTTTATTAAAATAATCAGTTTCGTTAATCATAAAGTTTTTCTCCCAGCTTTTAAAATTTGTTTTAAATATTAAAAATAATTTAGTTTTTTTTTTTTACCAAACACTTCAAAAATTATAAATTTCCTTAACTTTCTCTTAAAATGCAGTTATTGCTTTTAACTTTCTATTCAAACATTCTCTATGTCATGAACATTAATTAATTTTAATAGTAATTATAATAAATCTTAAGGATGTTTGTGAGATTTATTATTAATGTTTTTAAATTCTAATTATTAATTAGTATCTGGGCCTTTAATTGTTAACTGTTAGTAGACTACATGAGCTTAAATTATTGGATTTTCTAGCCCATTAGGTCAATTTTCTTTGAGGGTAAGGTGTAAGCCCATTAATTCAAATTAAGTAGCCGCACGTGTAATTACGTACTCGCACGTATTTTTATAGAATCCGAAAATTAACCCACACTGTGAAGGATAGCACAACAGAAACCCTACCTAGCAGAGTCGGCTCTCTTTATAAGCAGCCGCGAAGGGAGCAGGGGTAGAAAACACCTCTAAGCTCAATTCTCCTCTTCTTCATCTGTTATGGTATTCGATTTAGTCTTTGTATGGCTTGCTTTATCACTGGTTTATTGTTTAATTTGAGAATTATTGTTCCGGTGACAATTTCAGTTTGAAAGGTCTCGTTCGTCGTAATTGTTCTTATAAAAAGGCCTTGACGACCATTCTGATATATCACACCCCATATTCTGAGTCCCTTCTTCATTATAATCTATATTTTTTTTTATCGGCTGATGATTAAACAGTATATAATGACAAGCATATGTCTGAAATTATCTTGTTGATCAATCTAATGTTCTCTATGAGGCCGATTTTGATCCATCTTTGTTTCTTGTTTTAAAAAAATTACAGCTTGATCCAATGGTGAAAGAAATGGTATATTAGTTACGTAATGACAAATCTGTGATTACATACAGACATCTACTGCCTTCCTTCTGAGACGTGTTTAGTGTTAATTAGCTTGCATGTTTTGTTTATCTATCTTATCTAAAGTCAAGTGGGTCATGTGATGATTTTTAAGCATAGTTCAACTGATAATCTTTGTGATTATAGAACTTTTTTTAGTCTTTCGCTCCTATCTGATGACCCCTTGTGCTTGAGATTTCTGGAGCTTTCTTTCATGTTCAATTATTTGTATTTTGGCATGTAATTGTAAAATTCTTTGTCTAGATAAGCATGTCTTAAGTATTTAGCGTTGATAATTATTTGGTATGATTTCGTTCATTAATTGATATTTCTGTTTTCTTTCATATCGCAGAATGTTTTATTTAGTATTGTGCATATGCAGGGGACTGTGACAAATTGTATCAATGGTCTCGTTGACCATCCTGATATATCACCACCCATATTCTGAGTCCTAGTTTACGTTGTGAATTTGTCAAGTGTAACATAGTAGTATGTGTTCTATTTTTTAAAGTTTTTCTGCTTGGTTATAAGACCATGGCAAGATTGTGGAGATAATATTGCCTGTGATTTGCTTTGTTGTTGAAAGATGCCTTATCGCTGGAGCTGGAGGCTTTGAGTCTGTAATAACTTGTATATTTTGATATTGCCTGAAGCTGTTTATACTTAAATATCTGTATCTATTTGGGTATGGCTAATGTAAATCCCAAACTGTGAATAGCCGATTTCGCATTTGTAAGAATGCGAGAATTGATAAATTTCATGGCATACGGGGAAGCAGTTTGTTTATTTACATTAGTTGTACGGCAAATTGTTTCCATATTTCCATTCGCACTGAGATTATCCAATGCACATTGGTAAATTAAATTTTGGCTTTTAATGACTCCACTAAACTAATAAACAAATATTAACAATTATGTAGCGGAGTGGGAGATTTAGGATTTTATGTCCCTTCTCCTTATAAAGGTAAGAGAAATTCAAATAACTTGTGCATTTAAGAGGATAAAATCTTTGAACTTCAAAGTTCCTCTCAAGTATCTTTGAAATTCTACCTCATTAAACATCTATGACCTCTGAATACTTATCAATGGTAAAAAAGCCCTTAATGGTTTCCCAATGTTTCTTTAGCTTTTGTTAACAGATATTGTAATGGAGCTGCTCAAACTCCGGTTGTTGGTGTACTCTAAACAATATATATATGTGTGTATGTGTGTTAACAGAGATTGTAATGGGGCTGCTCAAACTCCGGTTGTTGGTATACTCTAACCAATATATAAGTGTGTGTGTGTGAACTCCGGTTGTTGGTATACTCTAACCAATATATGTGTGTGTGTGTGTGAACTCCGGTTGTTGGTATGCTCTAACCAATATATATATGTGTGTGTGTGTGAACTCCGGTTGTTGGTGTACTTTAACCAATATATATATAGCTGTGCCCATGGCCATATTACATGTGTGTGTGCGCGCGCTAGAAACATGATACAAATGAAGAAGTAATATTTTCTAAGCAATGTTTTCTTTTCCTACTCTGAAAAATAGTCGTGCCCATGGTCATATTACACGTGTGTGTGTGTGTATGTGTGAGCCCACAAATGTGGGCACAAGAAACTCTTAAAAATTAATTAGTGCCAGAAACATAATACAAATGAAGAAGTAACATTTTCTAAGCAATGTTTTCTTTTTCCACTCTGAAAAATAGTTATGCCCATGGCCATATTACATGTGTGTGTGTGTGTTTTCCACTCTGAAAAATAGCCGTGCCCATGACCATATTATGTGCGTGTGCGTGTGTGCGCGCCCATAAATGTGAACACAAGAAACTCTTAAAAATTAATTAAAGCCAGAAATATAATACAAATGGAGAAGTCACATTTTCTAAACAATGTTTTCTTTTCCCACTCTGAAAAATAGTTGTGCCCATAGCCATATTACATGTGTGTGTGTGTGTGTGTGTGTGAGCCCACAAATGTGGGCGCAAGAAACTCTTAAAAATTAATTAGTGCCAGAAACATAATACAAATGAAGAAGTAATATTTTCTAAGCAATGTTTTCTTTTTCCACTCTGAAAAATAGCTGTGTCCATGGCCATATTACATGTGTGTGTGTGTGTTAATTAGTGCTAGAAATATAATACAAATGAAAAAATAACATTTTCTAAGCAATGTTTTCTCTTCTCACTCTGAAAAATAGCCGTGCCCATAACCATATTACGTGTGTGCGCGTGAACCAACAAATGTGAATACAAGAAACTCTTAAAAATTAATTAGTGTCAGAAACATAATACAAATGAAGAAGTAACATTTTCTAAGGCAATGTTTTCTTTTTCCACACTGAAAAATAGCCGTGCTCATGACCATATTACATGGTTACGGTCTTTTTATACGGTAATTTTATTTTTTAATTACTGTTTTCTTCACCATAAAACAGGACTTGTTATCTAAAGATAATATGTTTTAAAAAAGGAAGTAACATTTATTTTGTTTGAAACAAAGCTAAAATAAAATTGGTTATTCCATGATTGAAGCATCATTTCTAAAAGAAAAAAAAAAATCTAAACTGAATATCAATACGACGTCGTAAGAGCTGGGTGAGGACACGACTTAAGTTACGCCGTCAACAACCAACATAACGGAAATGCTAAAAAACTGGCGACGCCCGGTTTTGGTTTTCAGAACCTACAGCTTCAGGCACCAAATCAAAACAACCGAACCTCTCTCCAGTTTCCACTCTCGACCTCACTCACTTTCATTCACTGCTACCCATAACTAACTTTTTTACTTTTTTCTTTTCCTTCCTTCCCACTTTCCTTTTTCCATTTTCACACAGAGGAAACGATTCTTCCCTCTTCCATCGGAGACAATGCACGCCAAATCGGACTCCGATATCACAAGCCTGGCACCCTCCTCCCCTCGATCGCCAAAACGCCCCGTCTACTATGTCCAGAGCCCATCCCGTGACTCTCATGATGAAGACAAGTCCTCATCAATGCAGCCTACGCCAGCTTTTAACAGCCCTATGGAGTCACCGTCGCATCCATCGTATGCCCGTCATTCTAGAGCGTCTTCGTCCAGCAGGGTTTCCGGTACCTACGGCTCGTCGGCGGCCTCAACGTCGATGAACACCGAGAGCAAAGGTAGGAACAAGAGGAACGACAAAGGATGGCCGGAGTGTTATGTGATTGAGGAAGAAGGTGATTACAGGGAAATTTATAGGAATTCGAAGAGGAGGTGTCAGATTTTGATTGGGGTTTTTGGGTTTCTTATGATTTTTTCTGTATTTTGTTTGATAATTTGGAGTGCTAGTAGGCCTTTCAAGCCAGAGATCACTGTCAAGGTAATCAATTTATATATTTATCTATTAATTAGTTCCATTATTTTATTTCTGCAATGAATAGATTTCTTACTTTTTTTAATTTAAAAATTATTATTAAATTATTTCTATATGGGTATGTTAGATTAAGAATTTTTTGGTTCTAAAGAAAATCATCTGTCTCACAAAGAAACCATTTTTTTCCCTTTGCAGAGCCTGACTATGCGTAGTTTTTATTTTGGGCAAGGATCAGACTTGACAGGAGTCCCAACCAAGATGTTAACTACAAATTGTTCAGTGAAGATGAATGTGTATAATCCTGCTACATTTTTTGGCATTCATGTCAGTTCAGCGCCTCTTAATCTTTTGTACTCTGAGATTGTAGTTGCTACTGGCGAAGTAAGACTTGAAATTGAATATAAACAATGATTTTGCAGCGAATAACCTCGTATACATGTTATTTTTGTTATTGGGTTTAAAAATTCATTTGCATTTCTTGTTCTTTGCAGTTGAAGAAATATTATCAATCAAGAAAGAGTCACCGGACTATGTCTGTGAATCTTGAAGGAATCAAAATTCCCCTGTATGGTGCAGGGGCAAGTTTAGCAATCTCAGATAACAATAGAGGAGTTCCAATGACATTAGTTTTTGATGTCCTTTCGAGAGGAAATGTTGTAGGGAAATTGGTGAAGTCAAGGCATACAAGGCATGTTTCTTGTGCTTTAGCCATTGATTCTCTCAGCAACAAACCCATCAAATTTAAGAAGGATTCATGTCAATACGAGTGATTGGATATCTATAGCAATAATGAGGTGGGTGATGGAGCCAGCAAACTCACTTATGCATGGCTCGGCTCTTTCCATATGGAGGAAAGAGTATCATCTGCATATATTATATGGAATATCCATACTGTTAGAGTTCAATCTGTCAACGTTTTTGCAGAAATAGGGCATCATGATACTCATTACTTGTATAGGATATAATGGTCCTTGCTCTGGTATCAGGAAATTTCCTGTTTTC
This sequence comes from Aleurites moluccanus, assembly GCA_948193065.1. Classification (NCBI taxonomy): domain Eukaryota; kingdom Viridiplantae; phylum Streptophyta; class Magnoliopsida; order Malpighiales; family Euphorbiaceae; genus Aleurites; species Aleurites moluccanus. The sequence goes on along the minus strand of CANXYC012978332.1, from coordinate 6,034 downwards.
TTGTCAAGTTATTGATGAATTTTGAAGCACAAGGAACAGCTACTTAGTTTAAAGAAAATCGAATTGAGCAGACATATTCCTGTAGATTACTATATAAGCATATAACAAAAGGTTAAATGATATAAAAATATGAAATGAGAAATTAAAATTATGCTTTAATAATTTTTTCAAGAGCATATTAGGAGGCAAGTGTGGTGATCATTGCAGGCGCTTGAAGCATGAAACTTGGTATGATGATATGATGATGTAGGGATGGCAATGGGGCGGGGCGAGGGGAACCATATCCATCTCCACCCTCACCTTAGTGGGAATTCTCATCCCTGTCTCCATTTCACATACGAGGATAATTTAGTCCACATCTACATCTCCGTAGGGATCCCCATTCTCTATTTAAATTTTGTATTACTAAATTTATTTATATTTATAAAATTCATAAATAATAACTAAAAATATAAAAAAAAATTATTTAAAAAATATTAATAAATTCAAACACATAAAACATCAACCAAACATAATTAAAATAAAATATTTTAATATATCAAAAATATTCAGTAATATTTTTTAATAAAACATTAAAAATTCAGTATATATTAAATTATGAGTATTTGAACAAATTTAATCTAATAAGTGCTTTCAATAAATTCCAACAATATCATAAAAATTATTTATTGAACAAATTATTCCTTATATATATATATTATTAATTAATATAATTTTATATAAGAAATAATTAAATAAATATAATAATTAACCAAGAATAATAACGGGTCTCCACGGAGATGGGAATAGGGATCCTCACGGGGTGAGGAATACACTCCCCGTCCCCGCTAACGGAAAAAAAATATTTTCCATCCCCGTCCCCATGAGAAAATAAATTGGGGAATCTCCATCTCTATCGGGACAAATCTCCACAGAGAACGGAGATTCTCCACCCCATTGTCATCCCTATGATGATGTGACCTCAGTCTCATGTGATGGAAAAAAATTTAGTGGTGGTTAATTGACTGTTGCTTTGACAGTTATATAAATGGCTCCATCGCTGGGGTCTCCTTTGTTTCCAAATAGCAATCACAGGTATTAGATTGTACTCATTTTGGAAGTTGCCTTTCTTGCCATATTTGTGAGGTTATTTTGTGGAGGAGCTCATTTTTTATGTGGACACATTATAAGGTAATTCACACCTTTCAATAGCAAAATTTGACGATGCAACTTCCCCATTAATTTTAGGTTTTCATAAACTTCCTAGATTCAAATGGGAGAGAGATTTAACTTCAATAGTGTCGATCAAATGATCAATACGAGGCAGAATCAATAAATACATCAGGGCCATTGAAAAGGGGCCAATACTTTCCTTGAGAGAATTGCCTCTAGCGAACAATTTGTTGCAGATATTTGAAAAGGTAAAAGAAAGGTCAGAAACTATAGACAAGAATTAGGGAGGACAGAACTCAAGTAGGAATAACTATTTAGACGTTGAATTACTCTCCTGCTTGTCAACAGCACAGCCAGTCTCAAGAACTGTGCCACCGATCCTGTTTGGAGGCCAATAACGAGCAACTGATCTTCCTATTATATTCTTTGCCGGAAGGGGACCCCTAAAACAAGCATAATTCCGTATTTCAGAATAAAAAACAGAATAAAATAAGAGGTTAAGCTTAATCTTGTACTTAAAGTTCAAGAAATATTACCATATATGTGAATCATAACTATTATTGCGATTGTCGCCCATCACAAAAACTGAGTTGTCAGGCACGCGCTACACCACAAAATGAATAAAATAGACACAAATTTAATTATTATGGGAACCAAAAATGCCATACTGTAAGAAATTCAGATTTTATCCATTGCGTCATTAATCAAATAGAGATTTAAAAGACTAGTCTAGCCTGAGAAATTTTTATATTCAATTTTTGTAATTCTTATCGTATGGTTATTCAACCAACTATGCCACATGATAATAAGTGTTGGATAATGAAAAGATAACATGCATTGAAAATGAGTATTATCGATATGAGGATGTTAAGATGGATATTTGGTCATAATAAAACAAATAAAATACATAATGATAGTATTAAAGATAAAGTGAGAGTTACATCAATTGAGAACAATATTAGACAATAAATATTAAAATAGTTTAGACACGTGAAACATAAAGAAGGTTGAGCATATTGTGATAGAAGAGAGTAAAAAAGGAAAGGGTAGACCTAAACTAAGTTGGAGGAGAAGAATACAACATGATTTAGAGGTATTATAAACATCAAAAGACGTCACCCAAAATCGTTTAGATTGCAAATAAAAAATTCATACAGTCAATCCCAATTAATTTTGGAATTACGGTTAAGTTGAGTAGTGTTGAGTTGAGTAATTCTTATCTGGCTTCAAGTTCATGTTAGCCAACCATCTACCACAAGGTCCACATCCATCCTTATACATCTAGTTTGGCAACATAAACTAAAAAGGAAAAACATAATATAGCAAAGATTAAGTTGATACTTACAGCTGGTGTCATGTCATAAGAAGGTGGTTCAAGAATAAAATTTTCGTTTCTTACAACTCCATTGACTATAAGCTTCCCCGCACGAACCTGCAATTAAGAAATGGCATATGTTTGCACGTCAGTAATCAACCTATTCCAGTGACATATACTTTGTAAGATGAGATGTGATTCTAAGAGTTATCTTTGTAAGATGCAAGGACCCCTTCATCTCTCCTATTTTGCTCAAATGTTAGTGTGAATAACTGTTATTATAAACAAGGCCAATCATTGCCATAAAAAAATAACAATAAAAAAAATTCCCTGTTAATTTTTTAAGAAATACTTAATAAGTGGAAGAACTTGAAATTAAAAAGACAATACAAATGCATGACTGAATACAGTTATTAAATAGAAAAGCCTTTCTTTCGCTATCTCACCTCCACAATATCACCTTCCTTGGCAACAACTCGTTTTATGAAGACATCATCATCAGTGTATCCAACTTCCTGAAGCACTGGTGGACTTTTAAAAATCACTATATCATTTGCACGAGGCTTTCTGAAATAGTACGTAATCTGACAATTTCAAGCCATATATCAGTTATGCATGATACTTAATAAATAAATCACTCACGCCTAATGCTCAAATATAAAGTAATACAGACACTTGTTTCAATGCTTTGAAATAAAAGATTCAAACAACCGTCACCACAAATTTAATGGTAAAATAACATGTTGGCATAGCCGCATGGTAAACGTGAGATGTTTTCACAACTGGTAAAATTTACCAGGTCATGTAAATGCTAATGAATCTGCAACCAATTAAACAAGCCAGTCCAATTTTTGATGATTATGAGAAATTTCAGTTATTTCACGAATACGAGATGCATGAACTTGTTTTGGAGATGGAACCATTCTTAATTTTGTAATAACAGAATGCAGAAGTCCCTCTATTGCGTCAATCTAATACCAGATAGTACTCTCTATTTCCAAGAAGAAAATCATAGTCAACATTTAACCTACCCAACATTAACTTAATCCCGCAAAACGGCTCCAAACTTAAGCTAGAATCAATCCTAAAGAAAGGCAAAAACAGTAAAAAATCCATACTCAGTCAGCTTCATGGATTAACTATAAAACACTTCATTCATCTGTGACTCAAATCATTTTGTATGAGACCCTTTTAGAACCTCAAAATTACAATGCTTCGCAATCAGTTGTAAAGCCTTCTTTTTAATTGCAACACTCTTATGTGCATCAAGAATCCAATCAAGAATAATTCTTGATTTTTTATTCATCAAAGAGCTCAACCAGTTGAATATGCCTCAGTTCAAAGCGTAATTTAACTCCTACATAAATCACGAATTAAAACTTTACTCTAAACACTGATAATAAAGAAAATTATGGTTTACCTTCTCTGCAACGACTCGATCACCCACAACAAAAGTGGGATACATCGACGATGAAGGAATGTACCTTGGCTCAGCTACAAAAGACCGAAATGCAAGCGAAATCGCCAGCGCAGCAAAGACATTCTTTGCGTCATCAGAAGTGAAATTTAACCACTCTGGCAAAATTCCACCACTTTTCTCCACTTCATCATCACCATCATCCCCATCTCCGCCTCCTCCATCACCACCACCACCACCTCCGGAATCAACCACAGTCCTGGTCTCCTCACCAGAACCCTTAATTCCATAACAATTTCCCCTTTGGAATTGGGCTGCAGGATTTATGAATTGGGGATTTTTGAGATTTGGGTTAAGCTTTTGAGGAAGAGGGGTGAAAAGAGTATGGTTAAAATGAAGGGATTTTGAGTCTGGACGTAGACAAAAGATTGTAAATTTAAGTGTTTTATAGGATTTGGATAAGGAATTTGAGCTGAAACTGTAAGCAAGATTTTCGAAGGGTGTGGAGCAGTGAGAAAAAAGACGGTTAGGGTTTATAGTATGGGAAGAGTGAAAACTGGGGAGTTGCGGGGAAGTTAAAGGAGGCGCCAATTGCAGAGATTTCATCTCTACTGACAAAGCTCCACAATTTGCTCGCGCTTCACAGAGGTCTAATCAGAATCAAGAAATCGGAAACATCTATTAGCTAAAAGAACAAAACGACAAGTCGCAGGAGGAAGATAATATAAAGGCATAGCCAAGCGACTAGCTCCATTATCCCCCAATTAAACTGGAATCACTTGTTTTGCCTCTACAATTAAGTTAGTACAAATTCTCCCCAAACTATTAAGTTTGATTAAAAAAAACAAAAAAAGAATTACATTTAATAAAAGTATACATTATTATTATTATTATTATTATTAAGATTTTTCCAATGAGTACCTTGTGCTTTATTTTCTTATAATAAAATAAAATTATTATTATAAATATTAATATTTTATTTTTATATTTAAATATTATTTTTTAAATAATAATTTAATTTTTTCATTTAAATAAATATAAATCAAAATTTTTATAAATAAAAATAATTTTTAACTATTTAATAATTATCTAATAATTACCAATTATTATTGATTAAATAAATTTGACTTGGTTGTTAAGAACTAAGGAGGATATATTCAATTTATAGTTTTAAAAAATTTTATGAATTAAAAAAATCATAGTATATTCAATTTATATTTTTAAAAACTTTATACAAGTAAGATGGTATTTAATTAAAATTTTTAAATATTTTTAAAAAATATGTAGAAATCAATAAATATTCAATCGATATTTTTATAAAATTTTTAAAAATTTATCGATATTCAAAAAATCATTAACTTTTAAAAAAATAAATTTTTATGGTCTTTTGGTGATTTTTTATATGTTAATATTAACAAAATCTTTTCAAATTTCTTTTTCATTTTTTTTCAAGATTTTGAATGATTTTTATTTTTTATATGTTGATGTCATAAATAATTAAATCGAATTAAATAAAATCAAACCAAACCAAATGACTATTACAAATAATAAATTTATTTTTCAAAATTATTCATTTAAAAATAAATATAGACTGTATAATATTTTAAATATATTTTATTTATTTTTATTATTATATGATTTCATAACTTTCTTTTTTATTAAATATTACGATTAATAATTTAAATTTCTATATTAACATGTATAAATAAAAATATTGAAGGAAGACCAATATAAAAATTAATTATAATTATTATTATTATTTATATAAAAAATATAATAATTTTATATTTATATTTATATACTTTTGTTTGAAATAATATTTATATATTTTTTTAAGTATAAAAAATAATAAAAAATTATTTTTAATAATACGATGCATAAAATATGAGTTTTACTAATTATTATATATTAAAATTAAAATATAAAAAAAATTGAAACATTTTTTATGCTTACTATTTGATTTATTTTTTATTATAATTTTTTTAAAATTTTACATAATTTTAAGTATTTAAAAAATAATTAAAAATAAATATTTGATAATTAATAAGCTATTTAATATTAGAGTTTAAGATTTTTATTAATATTTTATTTGAACAAATTAGATAAAGAATAAAAAATAAAGTTAATATATATATATATATATATATATA
>CANXYC012977011.1:0-29879 GCA_948193065.1 Aleurites moluccanus | reverse complement strand
AAAAAAAAATACAACTATATATATATATATATATATATATATATATATATATATATATATATATATATATATATATATAGCTTTTTACTATTATTATAATAAAAAATATATTTAATTTTATTTTATATATAATCATATTTTTTTTATCTAATATTAATTTAAAATTTTTAAAAAATGACTATTTATGAAAATTAATTAAAAATAAATAAAAGAGAGTAATTTTGAGAAAAAAATATAAGTTTTTGAGTGTGTTAGTTAATGAAATAGATAAGTTTTATATTATATATTAAATTATTTTTTAATTTTGTTATTACTAGCATTTTAATGATATATAAAAAAAATATTTTTGATTTGAAATCGATAAATTAAAATTAATTAAATTGAATCAAATTGATAATTTATTTATAATTTGATTTAAAAAATTTTTAAATTGAAATTATTAATTTAATTTAGCAATAATTTTTCAAATGACTAAATTAAATTGATGTATTGATGTGAGCCTAAAATTGAAGGGTTCTTATTCAGTATTATGGGCCAGATCCAGGACCGGCCTATTAAATGGCTTTTTCAAGGGGGTAACAGTGTGAGGGATTTGTTTAGCACATTTATTTAAGGGAATATTACAAATATACTGTTTTTTTATTTATTTATTTTTTAGTTAGGCCCAATATAACAAATAATTAACAAATAAATAGATATTCATCTGAAATAATTGTAAATTTGAATTGGATTTCAAAAGCAAAATCATAAAACACAGAGATGGTATCTTAAAACTGAAAATTAAAATTTGAAAATTTAAGAGTGTAATTTGAATTTTTGTTAAAAAAAAAAAAACACGATGATTTATGAAATTTTTTTATTTTTATTTTATATATTAAATCAATAAATGATGATATATTTTAATTAATATAATTTTTTTATTTATAAAGAAAAATACTAATACTATTTTTTTGTGCACTATATTTTTATTTAATTGGATTGGTGTTTGGAATGAAAATTAAATCGATCAAATCAAATCAAAATCAATAATTTTTATAATTATTTGATTTGATTTGATTTGAAAAATAGATCAAACTGAAAATTTAATTTGATTTATAATTTAAATATTTTTTCTTTTATTTCAAATTGAAGTTATGTATATATATATTTTTATTATTATTACAATTAAATATATTTAATTTTATTTTATATATAATTACATATTTTATTAACATAATATTAATTTAAAATTTTTTAAAAAATATCATTCATGAAAATTAACTAAAGCTAAATAAAAAAAAAGTGTTTAATTCTTTAAAAAAAATTTAAAAATTTTAGGAGTGTTAATTAATGAAATAAATAAATTTTGTGTTATATATTAAATTATTTTTAATTTTTTTATTATCAATATTTTATCGATTTTTCTTAAATTTATAATAAAATAATGATAATTTATATAAAAAAATATCTTTAGTTTAACATCGATAAATCGAAAGTGATCAAATCTAAATTAAATCTAAGATTTGATTATAATAATAATTTGATTTGGTTTAAAAAATTTTTAAATTGAAAATATTATTTTGATTTGATAATAATTTTTTAAAATGATTAAATCGAATTGATACCGCCCTAATTGATGTATATATCAATTTAAACAAGAATTTTTCATGATTTATTACGTTAAGGAGAAATTTTCAATTAAAATTTTTAACTTATCATTTTAAATATATTTAAACTTAAATGAAATTCTTAAGATATGTTTTTGGGAAAAATACAGAAAAATATCTTATTGTTTCACACTGATTTTATTAAAGGACTATGCTTTTTTTTTTTTTTTTTTTTTTTATATGACAGTTTGAATAATGTGATTTAGACATTTTAGTCATAAAATGATTAATACCATTAAATTTGTTGAGCTAAAAAATAATTTTTTCTTTTATTTTGATGCATCGTCCAGGTATTACTGCGTTGGACGCCACGTGGCATTAAAAAAAAATTATACAGCTAAAAAGCATGAGAAAACGGGATAATATTATTATTTGAATTCATAATGAAATGACAAATAAACCACATAAAACACATAATCAACACCAGCCCAAGTAAGACAAAATTGTAAAAAAACTAACAAATCTACCATGGCCAAAAACAATTCGAATTCTACTGTTATAGAGAATAGTTGATTCTCTTTGTTTTTTTTTTTCTTGAATATAAGCTCCTCATTAATGCTTGCTTAAGCCAAGCCGATTCTTTAAAATCAATTGAAAATACTTTTCTTTTTTTGCATGATCACCCAATCCCCATTTGATCTTTCTCCAATCCCTTCCATTCCGTTTCTCACTTTCTCTGTATAGCATTAATACTCTTGTTTTTGTTAAACTTCAATGAATCAATATATATATATATATATATATATATATATATATATATATATATATAATTCTTTTTCATGTTCAGTTTGAATGAAACGTTGAGATTTTGTGGCAAACAAATTGAGATTTTAAATGAAAAGCTTATGCAAATAAGCATATGTCATTCACAATTCTCATTTAGGATATACATCCAACACCTTGTGTGCACATATAACACCCGCGTTATTAATTTCAAAAAAACAAATGAAAACTATATACCATGAGCCACCAAAGTAAAAGAAGATGGTGAAGAGAGAATAATGATTACAGGAGTCTTTGAAGCTTTAATATCACCAATAATTTCGAGGAGATTTTGATCGCTAGAGCACTTTTTAGGTTGCCATGGTGATTCACTGGCAGCTTTAGATCCATCCTTTCCCACCCCTTCTTTGAGCTCATTGTATTATTTATTATAATTCATATTGCAACTCCATGGATCCATGTCTCTGCTCAAACTTAAATCCATCCAGTTCATTGGCCATAGCTTGATTTTACTTCATCTGAAATTGATTGATTCTATTTTTGAAAAGGATGAAGGATGAAAGTTAAAAACGAAAATTCTCGTTCTAAAGCCATGAAAATTACAGCTGGATTTTGAGGTAAATTCAAACAAAATGGAAAGCATGATTCAAAAACTAAGATAATTGGACGGCACAAGGTTGAAGAAGATGAAAAACGCAGCGTTTTATTAAAAAAAACAGCTTTTTTTTTTAATGCCAAGTGGCGTCCAACACAACAATACTTGGATGCCATGTCAGAAAATATAAAGAAATTATTTTACAGCTTAGCAAAAGTAACGGGTTTAGCCATTTTATCACTAAAAACGATGAAAATCACATGGAAATTATTAAAAAAAAAAAATACAAACCTTTAATAAAATAAGTGTCAAAACCATATAATATTTTTTTTTATTTTTCTTTTTTTAAATAAAAGAAATAATTCTTATTTATAAAAATAAATAAATTATATGATTAATAATAAATAAAATATGAAATTTTATAAATTATAAATGATGTTCTTAAATTCAACTCAAATTTGAAGGATAATAATCTTTATAAGTAAAAAAACTGAGTAATTGGTTTGGCATAATAACAGTAAGTACGGTGAGAGTCAAATTGATAAAATCAAATTGATAAAATCAAAATAAATTGATTAAATTAAATTAAAATCGATGATTTCATAATTATTTAATTTGGTTTCAATTTGAAAATAGACCAAATCAAAGATTTGATTTACAATTTGAGTTTTTTTTTTCCGAATAAAATCGAACTGATATATATATATATATATATATATATATATATAATTAAATATATTTAATTTAATTTTATATATAATTACATATTTTTTAATCTAATATTAATTTAAAATTTTAAAAAAATGACTGATTCATGAAAATTAAATAAAATAAAATTAAGTTTTTGAGAAAAATATAAATTTTGGATATATTAATTAATAGAAAAGACAAATTTTACATTGTATATTGAACTATTTTTAGATTTTTTTTTTATTATGGATATTTTACAGGTATTTTTTTCTAAATTTATAATAAAATAATGATAATTTATAAAAAATATTTTTAATTTGAAACTAATAAATCGAAGGTAATTAAATTGAATCGAACTGATGGTTTGATCACAATAATTATTTGGTTTGATTTAAAAATTTTCAAACAAAAAAGATTAGTTTGGTTTAATAACAACCATCCAAAACGATGATATCAATGCCACCCGTAATGGTAAGTACATTCTACGCGGTGATTATATTATTCCACAATTCTACTTTTATGTTTTTAAGCGAGTTTGATTGCATAAGACCCTATTTAGTTTAGTTTTTTTCGTATCAATTATTAATTGTTGCTTATAGTTGTTAGTTGGTGGCTGATAATTGATAACTAGTGGTCGTTTATTTAATAACTGATTGTTGTAAATGTTTATTAAAATTATTATTAACTGTTAATATGTTAATGATCATTAAAAATAAATATTAATATTACTTTTTTATTTAAATATTATTTCTAAAATAATAATTTAATTTTTTTATTTAAATAAATATATTTTTTTTTTAAAATTTCAAATTAAAGTTTCTGTAAACAACAATTATTTGATTATTTAATAACCATCATTTAATCAAACAGGTTTATCATTTAATCAAATGAATTTAATATAACTGTTGAAAATTAAAAAACTAATAACTGTATTAAATTTTTTTATCAAACACCTATTAATTATAAATATTCGATCATTTCTATTAAAATCTTTAACATTAATCTAGGAATAATAATTTTAAAATTAAAAAATCAATATTTTCACGAAAAAAAAAACTCATTGGAAAAATTAAATGGAACGTATGGTATTATTATCCTTATTATTAATTAACTTAAGTAGTGTTACTAGTATATGAAATTTAGTTGAATGACAAATTCCATTAACCTTGAGAACTTATTGCTATTTGGAAGGAACATAATCATTTTATTATTATGAATTTCATGTTATGAAATTAAATAAAATATTAGCATTTATAATCAAATTTTATATTTCAAAATTTTTAATACAAATATAGCATTGAAATCTGATAAAATTTTTGGTCGACTACTAACAATAAGCTTAACCCATATTCCTAGTTTCCTACGAGGGTACATATGGCCGTGAGGAGGAAAGTACTATAGCAATGGAGGGAAATTAAAGATAGTTCGGATCCTCATTTCTTTTTATGTCTTATTTTTTATTTATTTTATATTCTTATTTATGCTTCATATAATTTATGAAAAGATATTGATTATTAAAATATTTAAAAATAGGTAAAGAGACACATAAATAAAATATTAAATCAGAGGAGAACACACGAAGAAAGAGATGATCCGACCGAATAAAAGTTTCTTTCTACAGGAAAGCATCTATTCTATGCTTACGCTGGGCTGAGAGAGGCCCAACAATTATCCAAAGCGTCTGTTGACACTCATTGCGGAGTTCATCTTCTAACCAATGGGGACTTGTTTCCCATCTTATTTGTTGTCGTGTGGTCATTTGGTTTTTTTATTGAATATTTCATTTCAATGAAGCTGATGCAAAAAGGTAATTTGGATGGCCAAAAACATTTAAAGTGCAGGGTACGTCGCTACCCTCATTCTGCCAATTAACAACAAAGCAACAACAAATTGTGTTATTTTTTTTTAGGGTTAATTATATTGACTTTCCTATATTTTTTTTTATATTATATTAATATATCATTTTGTTTTCAAAATTATACTAAAATATCTTTATTTTTTGATTCCGTTAGATAAATACATTATTTTATCTATTTTTCACCTTTTTTTTTCCATCAATCAAACCACTAAAAGTCAATTTTTTGATTAAAATATATTTTTTAATACCAAAAATATCCCTATCCCTTTCATCACAGATATTAAATTTCACTGTTTTTTATTTTTGTTTGGGAAAACCAATTTTTTTTCTCGGGAGAATATTGAGAATTTTCTATTCTCGATTTTAGTCGGCAGCGAGGTTGTTATAGATTGTAGTTTTCATTAGCTCCATACACTTCAATTGTAGCTTATTTGCCAGGTCTCAATCTCTTCTCTTCACTGCCATCAAACCCTTCACGAAACGATTCAACAGTCTCTCCCTCTCCTCCTCAACCACCGATCCTATCCCCAAATACCCTCCTTCACTCAGAAAATCTAAAAACCCACAAAATTTCACTCCTAGCCCAGCCTTCAAGCTCCCTAATCGTTGAATCAAGTATTACAAACTAGTCAAATATGGTATCATCTCATCCGAAGGCAACCACTCTGTTCTCATTGATGAAGACGACATCTCGTATCTCCTCCCTGGGACTCCATTTGTGGCGTTCTCTGTCGGGTCTTTTCCATTATCTTCACCATTGATTTTCGAAGGTTTCTAACCTTCTAGAGTCTTCTATCGGTGAAATGAAATGCTTTTGTTGATTTTAGAGTCCGATAGAGGTACTTATTTATTCCTTCCTCCTATTGTTAGTGACGATCCTATTCTCGCTTGGGTCTGGTCTTATATATCCACTATTTAGATGAGTCAACTCAAAAACCAAGTTGGTGCAGTTAATAAACTTGTCTCTCTAGCCAAGGACAGTGATAGAAACAAGAAAATGATAGCGGAAGAAGGAGACATTTTGCCTTTGTTGAAATTGCTTAAAGAAGGACCCTTCCTTGAGTCTCAAATTGCTATTGCAAATGCCCTTTTGAATATTTCCACTAACCAGGAGAGAGTCAGGATGATTGTTGACTCGCTTAGAGTTTTGATCATTGTTGGGGTTTTAGGGGATTTTTTGATGAAGGTTCAAATTGTAGTTGCCAATTTTGTGGCTCTTATGGAAAAATTGGACCCATATGCCTAAGAAGAGTTCGCGAGAGAGAACGTAGATTTATTTATTTTTGTATTTAGTTTTTGGTAATGATGGTGATTGTGGGTTTGTTTGATGGTTTATGGATTGCTTTTGTTCTTGGGTGATTGTAGAGGTTATAAGTTTGAATGAAATTTTTGACATTTTCGTGGTGGTGGTGGTGTGGTTATGGTTAAAGAATGAGTTTATATCAGGTGGCAAACAAGTGAAAATTAAAATGTAAATAAGGGGTATTATGGACTTTTTACATTGATTTAACGGATATTAAACAGAAGGATCTCAAATTTTAACGGAATCAAAATGCAAGGGTGTTTTAGCATAATTTTTAAAACAAAGGGACGTATTAACATAATATAAAAAATGCATGGGTGTCAATATAATTAACCCTTTTTTTTTTATATATATATTACCCTTATTATGCCGTTCAACTTTGCGCAAGAATACAACGATATCGATTCTCAACAATGTATCTACTCTCATTTTCCCTTTTCATTCATTACAACCATTGGCTAAAAGCACAAATTTATTATTACGAGACAATACAAACCCTTCTTAGTTCAGTGTTCATCTATACTTTCTTTATAGCATATTCATTTTCCCATTATATTATCAAAAGCATGGCTTGTTAGATGCGAAAAATAGAGAAAGAAAATGGAAGAACAAATTGAAATTGTAGGAAGGGCATGTTGGAAGTGCCCCAAAATTGTAGGAGGATGAAGTGGTTAATTGGAATGTGAGAAAGCTACTGCCACATTTGCACTATTCTAGCCTATTTTATCTCATTCAAATAAAGCTTATGTTTTTTCTCTTTCTATTTGTAGCACGTTGGGCACTACTCCTGATTTATTAGGAGGTTGTTTGTTTTCAATTCAATATGTAAAAGCCTATTTAGAAGCTATTTGAGTTTCAATAAAAATGTGGCATAATATATTACATAGAGAGTTTGTGTTATAGTATGTTTGCCATCATTTTATTTTTTAACAAGGCATTGATTCACTATTACTACAATATTTTCGACCGTGATTGGTCTTCTCTGGCCCATCTGTACCAGGCTAGCTCCATGCTTAGTTTTGAGGGACAGAAGAAACTAGGTGCTGATGATATCTCTAGTAAGCTAAGCAACTTGTCATTTGATCAATGCAAGCATATTGTTAGCACCACTTCTTTAACAATGCGAGGTACACAAAATATCAAAACTTTTGAAATGACTCACTAAAACTCAGAACAAAATATTCATATCTTTTGCAAAAAAAAAAGAAGTGTGTTAGACCTTTAGTGTTCTAACATGCTCATTTTGATGGATACAAACAACTAATTTAATTACTAATTTTATTTTCTTGATTATATGCAAGGTTCATCTTTTTCAGATTGCTGTTTACTAGTATGTAGTGTTTGCTACTTAAGTTCAATGAAGGCAAAATCTGAGAAGAGATTTATGTAGTCCCTGCTACTGAATAAGTAGCGCTCGCTACGCAGTAGTAGCAATCGCTACAAAGTGATCCAGAAGACACAGTAGCTGAAAGCTGTGAAACAGATTTCAGTAGCACCCGCAACAAGTTATGTAGCCCCCGCAACTTAACTAATTAGCGTCCGCTACATACATAAGTCCCCGTCGCTACATAAGTTAAAGTTGAGTAGCAGCAGCTATAAACTTGTCACCGCTACAAGCTTCAAGTCCAAAAGATTCAAAAGCTCAAGGGTCAAAGGAGTAAAGCAGTAGCGCTCGCTACTGAGAGAGCTCAGAGACATAGAATCTTTTTGGAGAAATTAGAAGAAGCGTCTCTCTCGCTACAAGTTAAATAGCGTCCGCTACTTATAGAATTCACCGCCGCTACAGAGAAAGTCACGGCCGTGAAGTTCTTCATTCTAGGAAGAGTCGCGCCCGCTACAAGTTAATTAGCTCCCACTACTTACTTAATAGCTCCTGCTGCTCCATGTGTAGCCATCGCTACACTTCTAAAACTGACAGAAAAAATGACGTTGCAAGTATGAAAATCTGCATTAATGTAACACTCCAGACTGTGGTACAGTAGATAATATGAATATAGAGAATCATAACGATAAGAATAATGTTAATTTAAGAATAAATGGCGAAAATAAATATTAAGAAATACAAAAGAAAATTCAAGGACAATTTTCACAGAAAAATTTTAAGAACAAAATAGACAGTGTTAATAGTAGTGAATTTTTATGTTTTTAAAGGAGTTCTTTATTTAAAATTTATTGTGAATACCTAAAGTTCGACTCTATAGTATTAAGGAAAAATGATTTGAGGATTTATATGAGGTTAGGAAGGTAAATGAATAGGTAATATTTTAAGTACATGTCAAAAAAATACCAAAGATAATTATACAGCCTAAAGAATTAATTCTGTATCAAATCTAGAGTTATTTAATACAAGCACATACATAATAAGAGAACTAAAATAGTATTATTAAGTGGTAAAAAGAAAGGATGGAAAAGTGATTGGAATGATGGAAAAATTATATAGTGGCAAAATCGTAAATAAGAGCAACTCTAGGGGCATTTTCAGAAATGAACTATCTAAGTTACAAAATTGAACCCATATTAATTTTAAATGATAGAACAACCCAAAATAAGCTATTTCATTTCCCACAGTGAATATTGATTTTTAACAGAATGAACAAAATAAATTACAAAAAATTTTGGAGTAAAAGTGCAAATAAGAAAAATTGTGAGCCAAATTATAATTATCAAAAGATATGGGGACCAGAAATAAAATTATTTAATGGGAAACAAGGGTATCCATCCCATATGTAGATTATGGAGAATTTTAGATTAGTCATTCCATTTATGTATAGTGACAAATCATCCATTTTCTAGAATTTTCTATAAATCTCTCCAATTTTCAAGATTTCTTTGTGAAATTGGTTTATAAAAGGAAGGTGGTGGATATCCATTTACATCCTTTTGGCCAAACCACAAGAAGAAAGAACAATCAAAAATAATTTCCATCCCTTCCATAGAAACGAATCAAAGTTAGATGGAAAATTGAAAAGGGGGAAAAAGATCAAAGGAGAAAATAAATGAAAGATTGATATTCAAGTAATTTAGAAGGGCAAGAGAATGGAATTACAGTATTTTAATATGAGGTATGAATCTTAAACTTAGTCTTTTAATTATATTTAAGAGTACTATAGTTTAATTAAGTAGATAATTAATTGAATTGAACTATGAAAGATAAAAGTGAAATGGGGTTTATAAGGGTTCTGGAATCTGTTTTAAGACAGTAAATTGTAGTTAGTATTCCAAAATTTTAATAAATGAATTTGAGGATAATCAAAACATGAAAGTTGTTGATAAATATGTTAATTAGATTTCTGTAAAAGAAATTGAAGAAATTCTAAGTCAGAAGAGAGTTATTAAGCAAAAACCATGACAGACTCATATGCATGATTTTAGGAAAATGCTACTATATTTTTATTGTATAAAATGATAGACACAAAATTAGAGTAAGTGTTAAACATTAAAAGTTTTTATTTATGTCTTATATAGAGGCCAAGTGTTAAACATAAAAAGTTTTTATTTATGTCTTATATAGAGGCCTGTAAAATGGTTTTGCAATTGGATTTGTAGTTTAAGAGATATTTAGCTATAAGTGTCATCTACCCGAATTGACTAGTAAACAGAATAAAGGTTATTGTATTCTATTGATATGGAGATCTTAGAGTCTAAATTAGGGAAAGTGATAAACATGATAAATTATCATTTATATTTTAAATAAATGAATGTAAAAGGGTTTTATAATTGGATGATCACAAAATTAATTATAGACAGGGAAATAGAGTCTGTCCGGATAGAGATTCCAAAATAGTAGGTTAATTATGAAAATTCACTAATAATTGTACAGTGATCCAAATGACCTGAAATTTGAATATCTTATAATACTACTTGTCTAGTTTAAGTAGAAATTAGAATTTAAATAATTTAATAAGTATATATTGAGTTATAGACAAAAGAACAAAGTCTGCTCATGTGGAAATTACAGGGCAGCAGTGTTGACAACATGATTAACTTCAAAAGGTCACTATAAATTGTGTAGTAATGCGATTAAAGTGAATTTTGGATATGTTAGATTTTGATATGTCCAATTTAAGTAGGAAAAAAAATTAAAATAATTGGATAAATGTATAAAAATATGTGGCAAACAGAATCCAGGCTGCCAATGAGAGTTATCATGGAGGCAAAATCCAGAAATTTAGAATTTTAGGAAATTCTTTAATATAAATGTAATTAATGTAATTTCATATTAGTTAGTATCTAAATTATAATTAATTGAATATGTAGAGTCAAGAATGAGTAAAATACAATGAAGAGTACCACGAGTACTAAAGTAATGGATCGAAGAAAGTGGAAATGGAAAGTGTAACATTGAAATGTTCAGTGAGGTGAGTTATGTATATATCATTATGCATATCCATAACTTGATTTGTTGAATCATTGAACATATTGCCTTCTTGACCGAATGCCACCTTGTTATTGCTTTTGATCGTCCTTTGATTTTCTTCAAGTCTAAAATAATCCATTTTCATTGATTGTTATTAGAATTGCAATGCCTATTGTATTTGTTCATATTGAGAACCCAAATTATGATATTGCTCTTAATTGACCATGTACCGAAATGTTTACAAAAGTATGCAAACCAAATGTTTAACCATATGCCATAATGTATATTGTTGATTATCTACCTTCGTATCAAATAAAGAACCCGACACATGTTTATCAAAATGTATTGACACCAATTGATAATTGAGCCCATGTTTACCTATTGATTTCCATTGTACCGTAATGTTTTCAATGATTACTTGATATTGTTATTAAATTTCATTGGCCTATTTATATGTGGATTTGACAAAGCTACCTTACTGAAGGGGTAGTGGGTAAGTACCATCGGCATTGTGCACAATGATTTCTATACAGTGTTTATCCTATCTAGGAAGGGACTTGTTCTAGCCGTGAGGTCTGATCTACCTTACGTAATTTACAAATGAAAAATAAAGTTAAATGTGATATGTGTTCAAGGCCCAATATCTGTCTTTTCTATATATTTATACATGTGAATGCAATACTAATGACAAGCTTATACTATATTGCTTACCATTGAAATCTATAACCTTACGCAATGTTATTTATTATCCTCTCCATACACCATTGGCATTTGGTGTGCAAATTCCTAACCTTTGATATACAAAATTTATTTACTTGCAATTACTCATCACATTCATTGTTATTTAAATTGTTATCGACTCTTCATATTATTATCCACCTGACCCTCATGTTTAATGATGTGTACTCAACTCACTGATTATTATTATACTCATCTAGTAATTATTTATTATTTTTTCAGGATCAATGTTGTTGTGGTGGTTGTTTTCCAAGTCATCCCTTTCTCCAGCTTGGGACGTCAAGAACTCCAATGTAATTATTTGTTTTGAGAAATCATATTTATATACTCTTAGAGCTCCATGGTACTGTTGAGTAGGTAATTGTGTGTATATATGAATGCTTTGTTTAATGAAAGTTACAATTAAAATGAAATGCGAATGATGTGAATAAGTTAATGAAGTAAAGATTATATAAGTGCTATGAATATTTTAATGAATTGTGAAGTTGAGGTTATAAGGATGACAAAAAATTAGGAGTATAATTTCTATGCAGGTTATGAAAATTGATAAATGATTAATTGAAATTAACATGTTAACAGGTTCTACGGATATCTGGTGACCTTAGATTTACCTGTGCTCTAAGACCGTCGTATCCCTAAAGTGGAGATGTGACAGAGGTGGTATCAGAGCATGGTTTAGAATATGTATTATAAGTATCAATGATCTTGCAAGTGTACCATGGAGCATAGGATTCTGTCTCATCATTTGATGTCATCTGTTAGTATAGTTATCAGCGTTGTCCGTTATGCTTTTCATCCTCTAGTTATATACATGTGTATAAATATAATATGTAATATAAGAAGATATACATACTGAGAATTGGAAAAAAAAAGAGTGATAGTAAATTAAAACGAATGAGAACTGAAAGTGATTAAAAATGACTAATGATAAAAATCTTTAGAAGCGATATCACAAGTGAATTAGTGTAATAGGTAATAGTGTAAAAGGTTATTGTTATTAATTGACTAATTAAGTAGGTGCGATAAGAATAATGAATAAATGAAGTAATTAGAAATATAGAAAATTGTGCGCAATCAAGCATATGAGATAAGAATGATAAATGAGTAAAGTGATTAGAATCATTGAAAGTGAGTAAAGGATAGAATAATGATAAGAATGTTAAATGAGTGAAGTGATTAGAAACATTGAAAGTGAATTATACATATAAATAGCGGAAATTTGAAATTAATGAGGTATAAAATAGTCAAAGATCTAAAGATGTAATAATGAAACGATAGTGAAAGGATTAGTGTTTACATACAATGAGTGATATATCAGAAACTTAGGAAGTAAGATTATAATAAAGAATAGTTACAAAATTAAAGATATAACGAATAATGAATAATAAGAATTCCCATAAGGGTATAATTAATTGATTAATGAAATGTAGTCATAAGTCGAGCATATTGAAAGATTAGAAAATATAATTGCAATAGTAATTTAGAGAAATACAAGATTTATATCAATAAGCAAGTGATATTAATGAGGTGTAGAATAAGTGGTATGAAGAACATGGAATAGTGTAAAGTGATATGGAAACTATGAAAATAAAGTATTAGTCTAAGAATGTTAATAAGTGATTTATATAAATTGAAATACAAAGTTATTTGGAGACTATTCGAGATACATATATTGAATAACAAAATTCGAGGACGAATTTTATTAAAGGGGGTAGAGTGTAACTCTCTAAACCGTGGTACAGTAGATAGTATGAATATAGAAAATCATAGCGATAAGAATAATGTTAATTTAAAAATAAATAGGCTAAAATAGATACTAAGAAATACAAAGAAAAATTTAAGGACAATTTCTATAGAAAAATTTTAAGAACGGAATAGACATTGTTAATAGTAGTGGATTTTTATGTTTTTAAAAGAGTTATTGATTTAAAATTTATTATGGATACCTAAAGTTGGACTCTATAGTATTAAAGAAAAATAATTTGAGGATTTATATGAGGTTAGGAAGGTAATTGGATAGATAGAATTTTAAGTACATGTGAAAAAAATATCGCAGATAATTATACAGTCTGAAGAATTAATTATATATCGAATCTAGAGTTATTTAATACAGACACATGGATAACAAGAGAACTAAAATAGTGCTATTTAGTGATAAAAAGAAAGGATGGAAAATTAATTGAAATGATGGAAAAATAATAAAGTGGCAAAATCGTAAATAACAGCAACTCTAGGGGCATTTTTAGAAATGAATTGTCTAGGTTACATAATTGAATCCATAGTAATTTTAAATGATAGAACAGTCTAAAATAAGTTATTTCATTCCCCCACATGAATATTGATTTTAACAGAATGAATATAATAAATTACAAAAAATTTTGAGATAAAAGTGCAAATAAGAAAAATTATAGGCCAAATTGCAATTATCAAAAGATATGGGGACCACAAATAAAATTATTTAATAGGAAACAAGGGTGGCCATCCCACATGAAGATTATGGAGAATTCTAGATTAGTCCTTCCATTTTATGCAGAGTGACAAATCAACCATTTTCTAAAATTTTCTACAAATCTCTCCAATTTTCAAGATTTCTTTGTGAAATCGGTCTATAAAAGGAAGATGGTGGATGGTCATTTACATCCTTTTGGCCGAACCATTAGAAGGAAGAACAATCAAAAATAATTTCCATCCCTTCCATAGAAACCAATCAAAGTTAGATGGGAAATTGATGAGGGGGAAAAAGATCAAAGGAGAAAATAAATGGAAAATTGATATTCAAGTAATTTGGAAGGGCAAGAGGATGGAATTCCAGTATTTTAATATGAGGTATGATACTTAAACTTAGTATTTAATTGTATTTAAGAGTATTATAGTTTAATTATGTAATATCTGTCATTTTGGGCTATCTTATTAATTGTATGTTTGTTGAATTTAATTAATTGAAAATATGAATGTTTGAGGAATCCAGAAATTTCTGGTTGCAGGGTGAATTTTTGTGAGGCTGATTCTTGATTTTAAAGAAATAATTTGATAAAGTGTAAAATATAAAAGTTATAGGTGTGTATCTCATCTTTAATTCTGTAAAATGGTTTGGTAAAATTCTGTGTATATGAAGAGTTATGCTTCTTTGATCAGGACCTGTCTGTTCCATTAATTTCTGCAAGAATCTGTGTATGTTTGAATTTTTTGAGAATGATTAAGGCTATTTGAGCCAAAAGTGTAAACATGAGAAATATTCATTTATGTGTTGTGTTATTGTCTGTAAATTTTTAGGAGATTTGGATAAGTATAACTCAGTGGAGAGTGTAATTTCTTAGGTCTGTTCGGTCGAGTTTTGGGCAGTAAGTCAGGGTGAATTTTAGAGAGTTACCATAGTCTGTATAGTTATTTTAGTGATTTGAATTTTGGATATGTTGGACTCCTGGATGTATATTTTAAGTGACAAAAAGAATTAAGAAATTTGGATGTTTGTAGCTCATTTGCGAGCGGATTAAATATAAGTTGTCGAGGAAGGGTTTCAGCTCGGCAGAGATTGGTATTAGGGAGCCGACAATGCAAAGAGGCATTGCTGAGGTGACATATGCGAAGAGGGAAATAGGCGAGTAGAGTTTGGCAAAGAGGAAATAGGCGAGGTGGCATTATGCAAAGAAGCATTGCCAAGGTGACATATGCGAAGAGGGAAATAGGCGAGCAGAGTTTGGCGAAGAGGGAATAGGCAAGGTGGCATTATGCAAAGAGGCATTGTCGAGGTGGCATATGCGAAGAGGGAAATAGGCGAAGTGAGTTGGTGAAAAGGCATATGTAAGGCGGCATATGTGAAGAAGAGTTCACGAGGAGAGTTTGGCGAGGCAACATATGCGAGGTGACATATGTGAAGTGGGAATTGCGAGCTGGCTTATGCGAATTGACATTGTCGAAGCGGATTGGCGAAGTGGGAATTATGAGTTGGCTTATGCGAGGTGGCATTGCCGAGGCGGGTTGGTGAGGCGAGCTGGCGAGTGAAATTTTGAGGCAGTAGCCTATTTAACCAGTGCCCAGTAGTGATTTTCTGCACGATTTTCTTTCTTCTCCTCTTCGTTCTTCTTCAGTTCTTCTTAGATTTGTTCCATTTCTTTTCTAGTGTATTAATACTCAAAATTAATACATTAGATTTCTAGATTATCATATTTTAAGGCATCATTCAGCAGTTTCAAGCAGTTTTTCTCAGGAAATCAGTTTTTGAAGAAATAAGGTAAAATTTCTTCAAATATCATTTTCTTTTAGATTAATAAAGTCTGGAAGTTAGAATAGTTAATTATGGGTATGCAGAATTTATTGTAAGCATTTTGAAGCTATTAATGGTAATTAATGTTAGAGAAATAAGAATTTATGGACTGTCATGAATAGTAGTGTGAACAGTAAATTCGAAATAAATTTCAGATTTTCTTTAAGAGATGAATTAAATTGATGTTGGGCATTAAAAATAGAAACTCTAAGATGGTTAAATATTAAGAAATCATATTGAGTATTATTGATTAAGGAAAACCCTAATTTTGAATATTTGGAGAAAACTTCTTAGGAGGAGAAAATCAAGAAAATTGAGGAGATTATTGTTGAGCAAATTATTGAAGGAAATTCAAGGATAATTTGTGTAGAGGTAAGTATGAACATTTCATTTGCTTATTGCTTCTTTGAAATGATATGTCAAAGTATTCTTAATGTTCACCCATATGATTCTCACATACATGATATTATACTATGCACCTATTATTTGAAATCCCTATGAT
Organism: Aleurites moluccanus; assembly: GCA_948193065.1. Classification (NCBI taxonomy): domain Eukaryota; kingdom Viridiplantae; phylum Streptophyta; class Magnoliopsida; order Malpighiales; family Euphorbiaceae; genus Aleurites; species Aleurites moluccanus. Next base: position 13,203 of record CANXYC012977011.1, on the reverse strand, counting down.
GTTCTCAAATAATTAATGAATTGCTCCATGTGATTACATTATATGAATGCAAATGGCTTGGTCATTCTTCCTTGGATCAAGTTCATATGAAACCAATTGCTATCTTGACTGAATTTATATTATATGTTTATGGTCTTGCGACCAATATGTTTCTTATGAGATTGAAACCATATGACCCTATGGATAGAACGCTCTTCCCAATGAGAGTAAATTCATTGGTCCACTGTACACTTTGGGAACCTAGCTGATAGGGTTTTTTTTTATCAGTGTTCCACCTAGAGGGGACTATGAACTCTAAGCGTATACCTGGCCAAGCATGCGTTTGCGATAAGGTAGCAAGGACTACAGATGCGCTCTGTTGTGATAGGTAGCATGGCTACTGATGTACTCTGTAGTTCTATCATGTGATTTGATAGTGCTATTCGATTGTAAGCACTATTGTTCTTGTAAGCCTAACCATATGATGATTTCTTATCCATGTTATTGGAATTGACCTTTCCTTTGAATAGATATATATGTATATATATTTCTTTCATATTGCATGTTCATATCTTACTGAGTTGAATGCTCACCCCTCTTCTGTGGATTTCAGGTGATAGTGTAGCTCGTGAGGGAGCTAGTAGAGAAGATCAAGCTTCTTGATTTATTCTTCCAAGAAGCCTCCATTGTAATCATTTTGAAATCTGTATCTATGTATATTCATTGTATGGTGTTATGACATTGTATGTATTGGGAGTACACTCTAGAGCTCCGTAGTTAGTTATTAAAGAGGACACTATTTTGATGTATAAATTGTTACATTTTGGGTTGCCCTTGTTCCTTAGTGATGTGGGATACATCTTTTGATCAGTAAGGAATATGAGGAAATTATGAAATGATAAAAATAAAGATATGAATTATATTTATATAGATCATAGGAATGAATATTGAATGATATCTATATTTGTTATGAATGTGTAATATAAATGAGATCTAGGATATGAGAGTTCTACGGGTTTATGGTGGCCTACCCTTGTCCTAGGACCGTCACACCACTGGAGTCAGGGTGTGACAAATTAAGTAGAGAATTGATTGAATTGAGCTATGAAAAATAAAGATGAAATAGGGTTTATAAGAGTTCTAGAATCTGTTTTAAGGCGGCAATTTGTAGCTAGTATTCCAAACTTTTAATGAATAAATTTGTGGATGATAAAAACATAAAAGTTGTTGTTAATATGTTAATTAGATTACTGTAAAATACATTGAAGAAATTCTAAGTGAGAAGAGAGTTATTAAGCAAAAATCGTGACTGACTCAAATGAAGGATTTCAGGAAAATGCTACTGTGTTTTTATTATACAAAATAATAGAAACAGAATTAGAAGAAGTATTAAACATGAAAAGTGTTCATTTATATCTTATATAGAGGCTTGTTAAGGGGTTTTGCAATTGTACTTGTAGTTTAAGATATATTTAGATATAAGTGCCATCTGCCCGAATTAACTGGTAAACAAAATAAAGACTACAGTGTTCTATTGATGTGGAGATCTAAGAGTCTAAATTAGGAAAAGTGGTAAAAATGAGAAATGCTCATTTATATGTTAAATAAATTATTATAAAAGGTTTTTATAATTGTATGACCATGAAATTAATTATAGATAGGGAAATAGAGTCTGTCCGGATATAGATTCCAGAATAGTAGGTTAAATATGAAAATTCACTAATAATTGTACAGTGATCCAAATGACCTAAAATTTGTATATGTTATAATATTACATGTCTAGTTTAAGTAAAAATTATAATTTTAATAATTGAATAAGTATAGATTGAGTTATAGGCAAAAGAACAGAATCTGCTCATGTAAAAATTGTAGGGCAATAGTATTGACAACATGATTAACTTCAAAAGGTCACTATAAATTGTGTAGTAATGAGATTAATGTGAATTTTGGATATGTTAGATTTGGATATGTCCAATTTATATAGGAAAAATAATTAAAGTAATTGGATAAGTGTGAAAAAATATGTGGTAAATAGAATCTAGGCAGCCAATAAGGGTTATCATAGAGGCAAAATCCAGAAATTTGGAATTTTAGGAAATTAATATAAATATAATTAATGTAATTTCATATTAGTTAGTATCTAAATTAGAATTAATTGAATATATAGAGTCAAGAATGAGTAAAAGTCAATGAAGAGTACCATGAGTACTAAAGTAATGGATCGAAAAAAGAGGAACTAGAAAGTGTAACATTGAAATGCTCAGTGAGGTGAGTTATGTATACATCATTATGCATATCCATAACTTGATTTGTTGAATTATTGAGCATATTTTCTTCTTGACCGAATGCCACCTTGTTATTGCTATTGATCGTCCTTTGATTTTCTTCAAGTGTAAAATGATCCATTTCCATTGATTGTTATTGGAATTGCAATGCCTATTGTATTGTGCACAATAATTTCTATACAGCATTTACCCTAGTTAGGAAGGGACTTGTCCTAGCCGTGAGGTCTGACCCGCCTTATGTAATTTACAAGTGAAAACTAAAGTTAAATGTGATAAGTATTCAAGGCCTAATATCTGTCTTTTCTACATATTTATACATGTGAATGCAATACTAATAACAAGTTTATACTATATTGCTTACCATTGAAATCTATATTCTTACCCAATGTTATTTATTATTCTTTCAATACGCCATTGACATTTATTGTACAAATGCCTAGCCTTTGATATACAAAATTTATTTACTTGCAATTACTCATCTTACTCATTGTTATTTAAATTGTTATCAACTTTTCATATTATTATCCACCCGACCCTCATGTTTAATGATGTGTATTTAACTCAATGAGTATTATTATACTCACCTAGTAATTATTTATATTTTTTCAGGATTAATGTTGTTGTGGTGGCTGTTTCCCAAGTTATTCCTTTCTCCGGCTTGGGATGTCAAGAACTCCAATGCAATTATTTATTTTGAGGAATCATATTTATGTACTCTTAGAGCTCCATGGTACTGTTGGCTAGGTAATTGTATATATAGATGAATGCTTTGTTTAATGAAAGTTACAATTGAAATGAAATGCGAATGAAGTGAGTAAGTTAATGAAGTAAAGATTATAGAAGTGCTATGAATATTTTAATAAATTGTGAAGTTAAGGTTATAAGGATGGCAAAAAATTAGGAGTATAATTTCTATGCATGTTATGAAAATTGATAAATGATTAATTGAAATTGACATGTTAACGGGTTCTACGAGTATCTGGTGACCTTAGGTTTACCCGTGTCCTAGGACTGTCGCATTCCTAAAGTAAGGACGTGACAATTAAATGCACATTTAATGCACCCAAATGACTCTTTTAAGTTGAATACTATTTATATCGGTTGGTATGAAGATAATAGGTTACAACAATTATTATAATTGCATTAATTCATACCTTTGAGCATTCAAGTGTTTTTAAGCTTATATTTGAGTTTTCTATTGTAAAAAGAATTAATTGCTATTTTTCAAGTGTAATTAATTTATGAGAGTTGGGTAAAAGTTATTAAGTAATTTCTTTCTCATCTCTTATAATTCTTTAGGGTTATGTATGAGCCTATTTGTAAAACACATTGTAAAGTTTAGTGTGAGCCAAAACACTTTAAGTTTCGATCTTGAACTTGCGAAAAGGATTAAAGTTAGTGAAATACTCAAGTGTGATCTTAAGAAGTGGATATAGGTTTGTTTTGGCCGAACCACTATAAATTCTTGGTGTTGAATCCTCTCTCCTTCTTCTCTTTATTATTTTTAGTTGTTGTTAATTTTTATAAACAACCAATTCACCCCCATCTTAGTTGCCAATGGACTTTTAATTAGTATTAGAGCTTTGAATCCACTTTTCTAAAGATTTAACCATATTGGATTAAATATCATATGGAAAACCAAGCAACCAACACCATTGAAGGCAGTTCCACCATGAGACTACCTTACTTCAACGGTATTTGCTATCCCTATTGGAAAAATAAGATGAAAATTTACATGGATAGGGTTGACATTGATCTTTGGGATGTAGTTGAAGTGGGTTATATGGTTCCTACAAAAACTGTTGATGATATGGAAATCATCAAATCAAAAATTGAATGGACACAGCAGAAAATAAAGCAAATGAGAGAAATCAAAAGGTAGTGAACACTCTCTATTGTGCTCTAAGTAGAGAGGAGTATGGAAAAATCTCCCATTGTATTTCGGCAAAGCAAATTTGGGATACTCTCGAGACCACTTAAGAAGGAACAAATCAAGTCAAAGGTAAGAAGATTCAAATTCTTACTCATGAATATGAGTTCTTCCAAATGCTACCCAATGAGAAGGTATCCAAAATATACAATCATCTAATGGTGAGTGTAAATCAAATGAGTAAGCTTAGGAAGAATTACTCTAAAGAAGACATCAATTGCAAGATTTTGAAAGTTCTACCTAAAAAATATTGGGAAGCAAAAGTTACTTTAATTGAGGAAGCCAATGACTTGAGCACCATCCCAACCGACAACTTATTGGAAAAACTTCTCACATATGAAATTATTTTATCTCAAGACAAAATTAAAAAGAAGAATAAAAGGATATCTCTCATTGCTTCTGAGGAGGATTCTTCAATTGATAGTGATGAAGGGGAAGATGATGAAGATATGAACTTACTCACCAAAAGAATAAGAAATCTTATTCTTAGGAAAAATAAGAACAAGAAGCCATTTAAAAGATATAAGAAGCATGAGAAGTCCAAGGGTATTCAAGTGAAATCCTTTGAGTGTGACAAATTTAATCACATAAAAGCAGATTGTTTAAGAATGAAGAACAAGAAAAGCTTCAAGAAGAAGGCTTTAGCGGCAACTTAAGATAATTCAAGTGACTTTGATCAAGAGAATGAAGCTAGCAAAGATGATGTAGCCAATCTTTGCTTAATGACAATTAAAGAGGATGTATCTTCAAGTGAGGTTAGTAATTCCAACTTTAATTCTAATAATGATGCCATGCAAGTTATGAATACATTGCTTTCAAAATATCACAAGTTACAAAACAAGTATGATAAATTGAAAGAAATGTCAATTGAAGTCTTAGATGCTTGTGATGCTTACAAAAATGAAATAAATGAATTGAGTGCATCTAATGTTGAATTAAAAAATACCATTGACCATAGGGATCAAGAATGTAATAAATTGAAAAATGAAAATTCCTTCTTAAAAAACAAGTTAGACTCTTATGATGCTTGCATGTCCAAGCTTTACAATGACAAAGAAAAATTGGAAAAAATACTTGAGTCCCAAAGATGTCCTACTATTAAGTATGAACTTGGCTATAATGGAGAGGATGCCCCATCAATATCTACGACTATATTTGTAAATGCATCAAACTCATATGCTCACATTGACCCTGTGCCTCCACCTAAGATTACTAGGCCTAAAACAAGTATGCATAAGTATAAAAACAAGTATGCATAAGTATATCATACATGATTCTCATTTTTGAAGACCAAAGAATGTATATTCTAAACCAAAATCAAATTATGGTTATAGGCCTCAATATCATTCCAAACCACACCATAGGACAAAATCTTAATAAAAGTATAAAATTCATTTGAGATGTCACTATTGTGGAAAATTTGGTCATTTAAATTTCAAATATCATATTAGAAATGTGCATTTTGGATATATTGATGCTAACCCCCAAGGATCCAAAAGTATTTGGGTACCTAAAATTAGATGAATTTCATCATTTGTAGGTATGCTTAAAATCTACAAGGAAAGAAAAGTCATGGTATTTGGATAGTGGATATTCAAGGCATTTGATTGGCAATGCAAGTCTTCTCTCAAACTTATAAGAGAAGAAAGGAGGGAAGGTGACCTTTGGAGATAATGGCAAAGGTAAAATCATTGAAATTGGATAAATTAATAAGACTGATAAACCTTCTCTTGAATATGTGTTGTTGGTTGATGGTCTAAAGCATTTGATTAGCGAGTCAATTATGTGCATGAGAAATAATTTTTTTTTTTTACTTCTAAGAAATGCTATGTGAAGCGTTTGAAAGATAAAAAAATTTTGTTTGTCGGTTATAGAATTGACAATGTGTACATGATTGATTTTAGTAGTATGCATGATGATAATGTTGATTGTATAGTTTCTATGTGTGATGATGCATAATTGTGGCATAAAAGACTTGGGCATATTGGTATGGATCATATTGACAATCTTAAGTCTAATGAGCTTGTAATTGGTCTCCCCAAGGTCAAGTTTCATAAAGACAAAAAAGTGTGATGCATGTCAAATGGGTAAGCAAGGCAAAAGTTCTTTTAAAACTAAAAATGTTGTTTCTTTTTCTAGACCTCTAGAACTTTTATATATGGACTTGTTTGGCCCTTGTAGGACATTTAGTCTTAGAGGTAAATAATAAGCATTTGTCATTGTTGATGATTACTTTAGATTTACTTGGGCATTATTCCTTGCTCATAAGGATTAAATTTTTAAGGAGTTTAAATCTTTTGCTAAAAAAAATCCAAAATGAAAAAAGTTTTTATATCACATCTTTAAGAAGTGATCATGGAAGAGAATTTGTTAATCATGATTTTAAAACCTTTTGTGATAAAATGATAATTTTTCATAACTTTTCTACACTAAGAACTTCCCAATAAAATGGAGTTATAGAAAAGAATAATAGAATACTTACTGACATGGCTAGAACAATGTTCAATAAGTAATCACTTCCTAAGTACTTTTAGGCCGAAGCCGATAAGAATACTTGTTACATTTCAAATAGACTTTTTATAAGAACAATTTTAAATAAAACTTCTTATGAGTTATGAAATGGAAGAAAACCAAGAATTTCATATTTAAGAGTATTTGGATGCAAATGCTTTATATTAAACACCAAAGGAAATCTTGAAAAATTTGACTCCAAAATGGATATAGGTATTTTCTTGGGCTATTCAAATTCTAGAAAAACTTATAAAGTTTTTAACAAAAGAACTTTAGTTGTTGAAAAGTCCATGCATATTACATTTGATGAAACTAGTCCTTTTAATGTGCATAGATTTAAACATAATGAGAATGATAACATATTTGATCATGTGCATGATTCATCCATTGACTTAGAGCCTCTTGTTGATCTATCTTTAAAGGATCATAATGACCTAGGAAATCCTTCCAAGGCCATAGAAAATCCACCTATTGATGCTGAACTTCCAAAGATTGGAAATTCAAAAAGGACCACCCAAAGGTAACCTAGCTTTCATATCTAAGATTGAACTTAGAAATATCAATAAGTCCCTAGAGGATGAAAGTTGGGTTGAGGCCATGCAAGAGGAATCAAACCAACTTGAGAGGAACAAGGTTTGGACCTTGGTCTGTAGACCTCGAAACCCTCCCATCATAGGTACCAAATGTGTGTATATAAATAAACTAGACGAGGTTGGTGTGATCACTAGGAACAAGTCTAGATTGGTGACAAAGAGGTATAATCAAGTGGAAAGAATAGATTATGATGAGACCTTGACACCGGTGGTTAGACTTGAGGCAATTAGGATGCTACTTGTATTTGCATGTCACATGAACTTTAAGTTTTATTAAATGAATGTTAAAAGTACTTTTTTAAATGGTTTTATTGATGAGGAAGTTTATGTTGAACAACCACCCAGTTTTGAATAATTTGATTTTTCAAATTATGTTTTTAAGATTCAAAAAGCTCTTTATGGTCTTAGACAAACTCCTAGAGCTTGGTATGATAGACTCAGCACATTTTTTTTATTAACAATAATTTTTCAAAAGGTAAAGTTGATACAACTCTTTTCATAAAAAAGATATGCACAACATGTTAATTGTGCAAATATATATTGATGGCATAATATCTAGTGCTACTAATGAGGTTTTATGCAAGGAATTTTCTTCATGCATGCAAAGTAAATTTGAGATGAGCATGATAGGAGAATTAAAGTATTTTCTTGGTTTACAAATCAAGCAATGTGAGGAAGGCATCTTCATAAACCAATTAAAGTACACAAAGGAACTTCCCAAAAGGTTTGGAATGGATGGAGCAAAGGTAAGTAGAACTCCAATTAGCTCCACCATCAAGTTTGACAAGGATGAACTTGGTAAGCCTATTGAGGAAAAGAAATATAGAGGTATGATTGATAGCTTGCTTTATTTAACTGCTAGTAGGCCGGATATTATGTTTGTCGTATATTTATGTGCACATTTTCAATCATGTCCTGATGAGTCTCATTTGCATGCGGTCAAAAGAATTTTGAAATATTTGATTGACACACAACATTTAAGACTTTGGTATCCAAGAACATGCACTTTAGTTGAATTGGATATTCCGATACAGATTTTGCTGGTAGTTGCATGGATAGAAAAAGTACCTATGGTACTTATCAATTCATAGGAAATTGTCTTGTTTCTTAGTTTAGCAAGAAGCAAAATTCTATTGCTTTGTCAACCGTAGAAGCTAAATATGTGCCAACTGCTTGTTATTGTGCATAAGTGTTATGGATAAAACAACAAATTTATGACTTAGGTATGCATTTGGACAAGATTTCTATTAAGTTTGATAACACTAGTGCTATATATTTATCAAAGAATCCTACTCAATATTCTAGAAGCAAACATATTGATATTAGACATCATTTTCTTAGAGATAATGTGTTGTGCAATAATATTGCTCTTGAATTTGTTGCTTCAAATGATCAACTTGCGGACATCTTTACAAAGCCCTTAAATGATGAGTATTTTAATTTTATAAAATGTGAATTGGGGATTTTAAATGGAAGTGAGGTTGATAAAATAAAATGATTGATTATTAATTGATGCTTGATTACTTCAAATTTTTTATGATGATTTCATTTGTTGTGCCCACTACAGTTACTTGTAGAGCCTGCTTCTCTGAGCATTTGTGTATAATTTTATACGCTCTAGAGTAACGGCCGCTACTCAAGCTATAGCACCCAAGAATCTAGATAAAATTTCATGTTTTTTCGCTTTCTAGATTCACGGTCGCTACAAATATGGTAACGGCAGCTATGCTATTAGTATACCTTCTGTGTCTCTTCATAGCTCCCGCTACTCTATGTAACAACCACTACTTATTTTTGTAGCGCCCACTACTTAGTTAAGTATTAGCCGCTAAATATAAATTGCAGTCGCTATAGAGACATTTTAAATATTATTTTATCGCGCCTCTATCATTTCACTCTTAACCTAACTTGCTCATTCTTCCATTTTCTCTAAGTGAAAACACATTTCCTCTCCGGAAACATTAATTTCATCAATCTCAACACTCTATTCACTAAAATGCCTCCCAAACGCACTAAATCTCTTGCAAACAGAAAATCCCAATATGCTAAACGTCCCAAAATCACCAAATCAACCTCTGAGTCATCAGATTCTGACTTAAGCTCTTTTGAAATTGAATTTATCACTCCACCTCCCCTTCCTCCACCAACATGTCTTCAGAAAGGAAAAGAAAAGGTTAGTGAACCATCTCAACCTCACCCACAGACTCAACCACAAACACTGCAAACATTCATACCATAATCATCTTCTTCACTCTCTCTCCGAAGAAGAAAAGAATAGGTTTGAGATTCTTACTACCAATCGTAATATTTTTCCCTCCAGATATATAGATTGGGGAGCCCTGGGTAGAATAGGGTTAGTTGAGTCTGTGAGGGCCAAATTGGCCGCTATTAATTGGGTAATTATATCTACCTATGCTTACTATCCCTTGCTAGTCCAAGAATTTTTCTCCACATTAAGGGTTAGCACAACTTCAGGGAAAATTTATAGTATTATGACATTTAAGATCCTAAGTCAACCCTATACTTTAGACTGAGTTAAACTAGTAGAGATTTTTGGGTCCTCTGATCATAGATTGGATAATTTCTCTGATGAATTCAATGAGTCTGCCTTTTGGAGAAAAATCAATGGCCTAAACACTCCCTTCAACCCTAGAACCTTTAAGGTTACTAGCATTAGGAGTACCGTGCTTAAAACTTTGTATTGCATTATAGTTTATACTATAAATACGAGAGGGACTAGCTATAACATTAGCTATAGCTATAGTGTCATACTATAGCTATAGGAACCGGCTCAAGGTTCTCCTCTTCCTCCTCCCTCTATTGCTCCTGCACCTCCTGCAGCATCTGCCTTCTTGGTGCCTCCTCCAATAGACCTTTCTCACCTTGCTTTGATCATCACGAGTCGTATTAATGCGCTTGAGTGTAATGTACTTGCATAGATACAAACAATCGATGATCGTGTCATGGAGCTTGCTATTGTATAGACCTTTCTCAAAGGAGCATTTCACCTGCTTTTTCGACAATAACATGAGTTGGCTGTGTCGCTCAAAGAAACTGAAGTTCCTCATTCTACATCTTCAAAATCTAGTGATGCAGTTTAGAGTCCGCTCAAAGATAAAGGTCAACCTCCTATAGATACTGTCACACCCAGACTCCAATGGTGTGAAGGTCCTAGGGCAAGGATAGGCTTAACGCCACCATAAACCCATAGAATACTCATATCTTAGATCTCATACATAACATATATTCACATCATACATAGTTATCATCATGCATACTCATTTGTATGAATCATATAATCATCATTCATGCATTTTCATACATCATCATATGATTTTCTCTTGTTTCTTACCGATCAAAAGATACATCCTTCATCAATAAGGAATAAGGGAAACCCACAATGTATCAATTCAGACATCATGATATCATCCTCAACATCTAACTACAGAGCTCTAGATTATACTTCTCATACATATAAATACCATGATACAAAATAAAATACATCAAAAAAATTGTATAGAGTCTTCTTGGAGGAATGAATCAAGAAGCTCTGTTTTATATGTTAACTCCTTCTCAAGCTACACTATTACCTGAAATCCATAGAAAAGGAATGAGTCTTCAACTCAGTAAGATATAAACATGCAATACAAAAATCAAACCAAAGGAACATGGGTATGAAAGTTTCATAAGATTATACTTACAAGAACATAAGTACTCACAATCGAATAACATTATCAAATAATATAATAGAACTTTCATCATCATCAGAATGCATCAGTAGCTTTGCTACCTTATTGTAATATTTGTCATTTTTTTTGGACATTTTATTAATTGTATGTTTGTTGAATTAATTAAGGATATAGAAATATTTTAAGGAATCTAGAATTTGGGTATGCAGGGAGGATTTTTGTGAGGCTAATTTCAGGATTTTAAAGGAATAAATTGATAAAGTGTAAAACATAAAAGTTGTATATTTATATCTCGTCTTTAATTTTGTAAAATGGTTCTATAAAATTCTATGTGTGTGAAGAGTTATGCCTCCTTGATCAGAACCTGTCTAGTTCATTATTTTCTGCAGGAATCTGAGTATGTTTGAATTTTCTGGGAATGATTGAGACTGAATGAGCCAAAAGTGTAAACATGAGAAATGTTATTTTATATGTTGTGTTGTTGGCTATAAAATTTCAGGAGAATTGGATAAGTATAACTTAGTAGAGAGTGGAATTATTCATGCCTCTTCGGATGAATTTTGGGCAATAAGTCATGGTGAAATTTAGAAATTCATCATGGTTTGTGTAGATATCCTTTTGATTTGAAATTTGGATATGTTGAACCCCCTGAATGTATATTTTAAGTGACAAAAAGAATCAGGAAGTTTGGATGTTTGTAGCTCATTTATGAGCTGATTAAATATAAGTTGTTGAGGAAGGGTTCCAGCTCGGCAAAATCTGACATTTGCGAGCCGACAATGCGAGGTGGCATTGCGAGCCGGCAAATGGGAGGTGGCATTTGCGAGCCGGCAATGCGAACAGGTGAAGTGCGAAGTGAGATTGCTGAGGTGGCAATTAGCGAAGAGGAGTTTAGCGAAGAGACATTGCTGGGGTGGCATATGCGAAGTGGAGTTAGGCGAGGAGGCATTGCCGAGGTGGCATATGAGAAGTGGAGTTAGGCGAGGCGAGTTTGGCGAAGAGGCATTACCGAGGTGGCATATGCAAAGTGGAGTTAGGCAAGGCGAGTTTGGCGAAGAGGCATTGCCGAGGTGGCATATGAGAAGTGGAGTTAGGCAAGGCGAGTTTGGCGAAGAGGCATTGCCGAGGTGGCATATATGAAGTGGAGTTAGACGAGGCAAGTTTGGTGAAGAGGCATATGCGAGGCGGCATATGCGAAGTGGAGTTTTCAAAGAGAGTTTGGCGAGGCAGCATATGCGAATTGGACATGCGAAGTGGAATTGGCAAAGTGGCTTTGGCGAAGTGGCAATTGCGAGCTGGCTTATGCGAGATAGTTTTGTCGAGGCGAATTGGCGAGGCAAGCTGGTGAGCAGAAATTGTGAGGTAGTAGCCTATTTAACCAGTGCCCAGTAGCGATTTCTTCATGATTTTTTTTCTTCTTCTTCTCTTCGTTTCTCTTCTGTTCTTCTCAGATTTGTTCCATTTCTTTTCTAGTGCATTAATACTCAAAATTTATGTATTAAATCACTAGATTATCATATTTTAAGGCATCAATCTTCAGTTTCAAGCAGATTTTCTCAAGGAAATCAGTTTTGGAGAAATAAAGTAAAATTTCTTCTAATGACATTTTCTTTTAGATTAATAAATTATGGTAGTTAGGATAATTAATGATGGGTATATAAAATTTATTACAAGTATTTTGAGACTATTAATGGTAATTAATGTGGGAAAAATCATAATTTATAGGCTGTCATGAATAGTAACGTGAACAGTAAATGCAAAATTAATTCAGATTTTTTTTTCTTTAAGAGTTAAACTAAATTGATGTTGGGAATCAAAAATAGAAACTATAAGATGATTAAATTTTAAAAAATCATATTGAGTATTATTAATTAAGGAAAACCTTAATTTTGAATGTTTGGAAAAATTTCATAGGAGAAGAGAACCAAGGAATTTGAAGAGATTATTGTTTGAGCAAATTATTGAAGGAAATTCAAGGATAAATTTGTGTAGAGGTAAGTGTGAATATTGCATATGCATATTGTTTCTTTGAAATGATTGTCCAAGCCTTTATAATGTTCAAAAATATGACATTATATTAATGACCTATTAATTAAAGCTTCCATGATATTCTCAAAACCAATGATAATTGTTTCATGTGATTTCTATGCTTATCTTGTGAATGACTTGGTCATCTTTCTTTGGACCAAGTTCATATGAAACCTATTTATTACTTG
>CANXYC012976885.1:0-44402 GCA_948193065.1 Aleurites moluccanus | reverse complement strand
ATTAGTGTTTATTTTTATAGTGTAATTTTTCATCTGCAATATTTTAAAAACTTAAATTTTTTTTATAAAATTTATAATTTGATAGTATTTGTTATATATATATATATATATATATATATATATATATATATATATATATATATTGCTAAACAATAATTAAATAAATAGTAAAAAATATATTATAAATGCGTTAAATTTAAACTATTAGATTTGATACACAAAATTTATAATATATTTTTTACTATTTATTTAATTTTTTTAAAATAAAAAATATATCATTAGATTTATTATATTAAATATTATCAAATTATAATTTTTAAAAATTTTTATAAATATTTTTATGTCTACACATAAAAAAAAATATTATATAAAAATAAATAACATCAACTCTCAACTGGCTACACCTAAAATGCTAAAATGATTACGGCCACAACCTATTACATACGCCAATTTTTATTTTACTAATATACCCTTCTCTTTCTTTTTTTCATTATTAATTATAAAATTTTTTTATTTTTTATTTTTTACTTTCTCACTCTTCATTATTATTTATTGAACACTTTTAATTCAATTAATTGATTTTTCCTTTTTCATTTGTAATCGCTGCCCGTTTAGCTTCTGTTCTTTTTTTTTGGCTGGTAATCTTTTTTCCTTTTTTTTTTCTTCTGTTTTAGTTTTTACATTGAAAATTTATTTGATAATTTTCATCCATTAAACTATTTTTATATTAAAAAATTCAGATTATTTTTTTTCTCTCATTTAAAAATTTAAATTTGATATCGTTCAAAAAATTTACTTTAAAGATCAAGATTAATATTTACTTAGATATATTTTTATCTTCAATTCTTTATTATTCAAAAATATTTAGTGGGAAATGAAAGAGTTAATTATATAAAATTCAATTTGATAATAATTTAAAATTAAATTTTATAAACAAATTGAATTTAATTTCTAAAATTCAATATAAAGATTTTTTTTTTGTTTCCTTATGTAAATATATAATTTATTATAGTGGATATAAAATATTTATTTCTAATGATCAAACATATTTCTCATAATTTTAATATTAAAAAATAAATTTAAAGAGTTAAATATTAATAATTTTATTTTCTATTAAATATTTTTGAATAATAAAAAAAGTAAACATAAAAACATATCTACTAATAAAAAATTGAATATTAATCTTCATCTTCAATTAATTTAATAAGTAAAATTTTTAAATGAGACCAAATCTGAATTATTAAAAGTGAGAAAAAACAATAACAAATTTAAATTATTAAATGAGATAAAAGATAATATGCATTTTTTAATATAGTAATTTTTTTAATGGATAAAAATTATCAAATATGTTTTCTGTTTAAAAATTTAAAATAAAAAAAGAAAAAGAAAAAGCATGAGCATGAGCAGCCAAAAAAAAAAAAAACAAAAGTTAACGGACATGCTTAAAGGGAAAACATTTTAAATGCCATGTGGCAGAATCCTGAAGATTTAAAATGCACAAAACAGATTAATTGGATAAAAGAGTTTAATAATGAAAAGTGAGAGAGGAAAAAAATAAAAATAAAAAGAATCCTACAATTAATAATGGAAAGAGAAATAAAAGGGTATATTAGTAAAATAAAAATTAGTATATTTCATAGGCTGTGACCACAATTATTTTGGCTGTGGTAACAGCGTCACTCTATAATAAATTATGTAATCAAACTAGGAAGATAATGTAATGTAAATATATAATAGGTATTGATGTCAAAATACCCCAAAAGGGGTTGAGGACTGATGTGTCAAAAATACATCATTTTTGTTGTGTACAGTTTTTTAGATATCAAAAAAAATTTATAAAATTTCTTAAGAATTATAATATTATAGTATTTTTTATAACGAATCCAATGACATATTTTTTGTACAAAATAAAAATCAAATGGATCTAAAAATATATATTAAAAGTATGTTAAATTTAGATTATTAGATTTTAACGGTTTAGATTTAATACACTTATATTATATTTTTTGAATCCATTTGATTTTTATTTTATAAAAAAATATCATTAGATTCGTTATAAAAAATATTATAATATTATAATTTTTAAAAAATTTTTCAGAGGTTGAGAAGGATTGATATACCCAAAACACATCAGCCCTTGCTGTATAGACTTTTTAGAGGCTACAATTTTTTTTGTAAAATTTCTTAAAAATCATAACATTTTTGTATTTTTTATAACGAATCCAATGACATATTTTTTGTATAAAACAAAAATCAAATAGATCTAAAAATATATGTTAGAAATATATTAAATCTAGATTATTATATTTTAACGGTTTAGATTTAATATACTTATATTATATTTTTTAAATCTATTTGATTTTTATTTTATATAAAAAAATGTATAAAAAATATTATAATATTATAATTTTTAAAAAATTTTACAAAAATTTTTTGACCTATAAAAAACCTACACACCCTCAACCCCCAAAAGTAGCCTTCAATGATGCAACTGCAAAGTAAAAAATGGATCGGCCGATATTTACTCTGGCAAAAAGTGTCTGATGGTTAAATTAGTATATACTAAATTGAGCCTAGATGAAGGTGATCAACTGTTAACAGGAATAAAATGAAATTAAGATGCATTGTTGATTTATGTTGGAGTTGTATTTAATCTTCTTTAATGGTAGAGTGAATTTCAGATTTGAAAGGATCATGAGGATAGAAGATCGTGAGATATCCCCATAATTTTGACAAGTTATTATAGTTTTGTAAGAAATATACATTTGGCTTTACTAAAATTGTACAGTTTGAACTTGCTTCTATTATGGTCTAGATATCTTTTATACCTAATGATAAATGTCAGGATCCAACTCTAGGCGCAAGTGACCAACACTAGGATACAAGAAAGTTTAAAATCTTCATACCCCACAATCAGCAAGACCTATCAAATTATACAGAAAAACTGTAATATTACATCTATAATTGTGATATAATATGGGCTATAGATTCACTTGTCAAGTAAAACATGTGCATTATATCATAGACCGCCCTTCAAGGCAATATGAATAACTCAAAGCATCATAGATTCTCCCTTAAAAGAGAATCTCATCATCAAAAGGAGGAAGTTCAACTATTCTTATCATCACACATAATTATACATATTATTTATACCTGCAAATCTATATACATTTATATTGTAATTTCAGAATTCTAAAATTTATAATACGATATAATCCATAGTTAAATACATATTCGAATAATACAAAAAATAATTCTCTACAAAGAAAGTAAACAGTAACAATACAACAAAAGATAAATTACATTTTTAAAACTCAATCTATAACCTAAAAAATAGAAATACGTAGTTTAGTATCTCAACTCAATGTGTGCTATTAACTAATACATAATTTTGGTGTTTTACAAACATTCCAATAATATAAATGTTCATGCATTTTGTCAAATAAACAATTAATCATTTAATCACAAATGATGAAAATTAATCTATAAGAATCACAATAAAACTCAATATGAAGAACCATTTACTCCTATCAAACTCTTTGAATTTAAATATTATTTCTTAAGATCCAATATTATATGATCACAGTCAATACTGGACTAATCCGACTGATAGCAATATTGAACAATGAGTAATCCAGCAGTCAATCATATACTAATCATACTTCATCATAATTCGATATTCATATCATAATCGCAATCTTATGTGATCCTATATCCTAATCTCATCCAATAGCCATAAATAATATGAAAAATAGATTACGATTTAACATTTACAAGCAAATGTGAAGATGTTCATTTATTTCATAATGCTTAACTATATACCTATATATATACAATAATGCAAATATATGAGAAACATATAAGATATATTAAGAAGTATTACTTATAGCCAAAGAAGAGAAACTTTGACTCTGACCCGGAACTGCAGAAGATGGTCCTAGACAATGTAAAGAATAGAATTCACATCAGAACAAGGATTATACGAATCAAATGACAAATCATTTTAAAGACTACGAAGAATCTACCAAAAATCTAGTAGAATTTTCTCTAGAATAGATTTAATCCCTTAAAATACAGACAATATAACGCAACTTAAAATAATCACAAATGTCCCATCTGGACCTCCGTCGACAAATTATAATATCATTCTTTTACCTCAAAATGCAAAACTGGCAAAACATGATAAAAGAAAAGAAATTATGATAATACGCAAATACAACTAAGAATATCATATTCATAATAAATCTCAATTAATATGAACTAAATTAAGCACAATTAATCATTTCAAACTCATTCATACAGGATTTAGAAATTTTAAATATCAAACATGCATCTAAAAATCAATTATGAAGTTACTTGGCGATACTCACTAGTTGTCACAAGAGAATTGTCGGAAAATCATCGCCGATGAAGACTCATGGCAAGGAGGATATCAATAGACTCATCTCGATTTATGGAGTTTGAAAATCACCGTTACTCTCCCTCATTTATTGGAGAGCGTTGACAATCGCCCTTGGAAGTTTCAAATTTCGTCATTGTCGTTCGAAATTTAGAGTCAAGCTTTGAGGGCAATTGAGGTACCAAAAAACAATTAAAAAAAAGAGGAGTCTAACTATACAAATCTCACCGGAAAAGGAGCTCGAGATAAGCTCGAATTAGCTTGAAAAGATCCTCGCCGATGATTTATTGGACAACTCATAGAGGCGATTCTAGTGGTCGATTGCAACGGGCTTTTGGTTGGAGGCTCCTCGGCGAGTGGACTCTCTTTCTCTCCCACGATGAGGGCCAGCTGTGATTTGCTAGAAATGGCCCAATCATAGCTGCCCATACACACAAAGGCATTATAATAAAATAATTATTATATGATAATGGGCGTAATAATTCAGGCACTATGGGTTGAGGGGCTGTTGTGTTTTTTTATACAGCAATATTTTATGTGGTCAATTTTTATTATTTAAAAAATTTTAAAAAATTTTTAAAAAATTATATTTTGATAGTGTTTGATGTAATGAATCTATTAATATATTTTTTATTCTAAACAAAAATCATTTGGACGGCTAAAAATGTATTAAAAAGGCTTTAAATTTAGACCGTTAAATATAATATATAAAATTTCTAATGCACTTTTAGCAGTCCAAATGATTTTTTTTTAGAATGAAAAATACATCAATAGATTCATTATATCAAACACTATCAAAATATAATTTTTTAAAATTTTTTTAAAATTTTTTAAGTAACAAAAATTGGCTACATGAGTATTATATTGATTTATTTAAAAATATGAGTGAAATAATTATTTAATATAATAATTAAATTAATTAATTATTATTTTATTTAAGTTAATTAATTATATTAAAATTATAATGGTATAAGAGAGTAGATATTGATGGAATTGATTGAATTTTATTAGTTTTAAATTGAAGAATTCTGATTCAACCAAAAAAAAAAAAAAATTAAAGAATTCTGCCGATAAAAAAAGGACAGTGAATTGCAGATAATTAAGTGTAAAGATATTATTAAAAAGATTGTTACAACAACAAAAATAGGTCATTCAAAAAAATTACTAAAAAAAGGAAAACAAGTCTTAAAAATATTTTGCTGTAAAAAAAGTTATGCAAAAACAAAACAAAACAACCAAAAGAATTTGTTGTAACTTGAAAAAAAAAAGATCATAAAAAAATTGTTGTAAAATAATAGGAAAGAACAAATGAAAATGTAACAAGCAATACATGTATTTTTTAAATAGTCTTATAGTTAGAAAAAAATACATATATTTACTCAAGTATTTGAAATATAAATATCTGAAATTTTAAATTTTTAAAAAGGTAAAATTACTTGCATATTAAATTTCGTTAATGCTATTAATATTTGATTATTTAATTTTGTTGGTAAATCTTAATAAATATAAATTATAATTTATAGTTTTCTTAATTAACATTCATGAATTTTTATTTGCATATTTTGTAGGAAGCAATAGTATATTTCTAATGCAAATGAATGTGAATTTTTTTATTTTTTTTTCGGGGGATTGAAAAGTATTATCCTGTTTAGTTATAATTTTCCTTTTGACAAAATTCTTTAAGTCATTTTATATGTATATACATAATTTTTTTTTACTTCAGTAATCTTTTGTTGATTGGCTGAATAATCTTATTTTAGTAAGAAAATTGTGGAAAGCAAATGATTGATTAAAATAAATAGAAAGAAGTGAAAAAGGAGCAATCCCGCTTCTTATAATTTATCTTCTGCCATGACCATGAGAGAAATATAAGCAGGCAGCTGGAGCTTCTTGCTGCATGGGTGGTAGGAAAAACCTGTCCTAACATATAAAATTTAAAAAGCACAATATCAAACATCATTTTTCCTCTATAGTTCACACCAGACATTTTCATTTGCACACACAATATAGAGGAATATGGGAGGAGGGATGAGGAAATATGGGATTTAGACTCGGAATGATGAGATTTAGACTCGGAATGATGAGCATGAGCTAAAATTTTAAAACAACATATTATGAATGAATAAATGATATCGAGTCTCCATCATTACAAAATCCCCATTCCGTGGGGCATTTCCTGAGAGCAAGCAAGCAACTATGCACAAAAGATTTCTATACACACTCATGTCAACTTTTTTGTACAGTTAGAATCAATGAACTGGACAGCTACTCACATTCCTAAAACTGCCGAATGCATCACCTATCAGCACTTTTTACTAGTAGATGAAATGCATATGGCGAGCAAAGTGATTGAAATTGATCATTTGTGATCTGAACGTTCTTAGAACTGTTTTGATACTTTGAGCTTCATGATCATCCAGTATTCCAATCAGTCATTCTCTGCAGTACTAAATGAAACCACAGATGTGCTAGGTGGGTGGAACACGCATGCTCTCGTGAATATCCAACAAAATATCTCGAAGCTCAGGGAAAACTGAGACCAGTAGTAATTCGAGTATTGAATATGCAAGTTGCTTCACACATACAGTAGACTGCAATTTCCAACAGATTGTCCCAGTTGGTTCAGGTTAGAATATAACATTAAAAGAAAAACATAAAATGTACTAATAGACATAGGAGATATAATGATTTTACAGGGCCACAGTTCATCGTACAAGAAGATGAAAAAGCTTGGGTTCAAAGGTTTCATTATATAGGGAGTAAAGGCTTATGTGATGCAAAACTACTCCACGTTGTCTAGCCAAACCATTGGACTAAAGGAATAAAATGGATAAATGGCCAAACCTGTGTGAAATAGAAAATATCTCTTGCACAGCGTTTGTACTGCTTGTTCCCAATCAAGCTAACTAAAGCTGTTGGAGCTCCATCTAACAAAGCAGGCAAATTTATTAGTCCATGTCAAATACTTAATTCTAGATATCAGAAGTTCAAGATGATGATATAATAAAGATTCAAACTCTACTAATAACTAAAATCCAAACCATCAATGTATCATATGCGCCACTAGCTTAGCGAGTAAAATTGCTTGGAATTCCTAAAGTTAAGCCTCACCACGTAACCCATCCATTAAATTAAAAAAAAAAAAAATTGATAAAAAAAAATAAAGAGTAAACTATTATTTAGTCCCTGAGATTTGATAAAATTAATGAAGTGATCATTGCATTTTGAAAAAGTAACTCGTTAGTCCCAATGATTTGATTCTGTCAAAACAAATAGTCCTTCTGTCCATATTTTCAACAACAAATCTTTAGTCGACTATGAAAATAATAATTCAATATTAAATCTTAATTTTTATACCAAAAATACCTTCATCTTCACAATTCTTTATCTGATTCTTTTCTCTCTAATAGAGACCAGTGCCATGAACAATCACCATCACCATCATCAAATAATAAATTCAACACCCAGAAAAAATAAGGAACTGATGATTATTTAATTTAAAATAAGAAAAAAAAAAAAGCAATCAATGAAAGTGCTAATCTAAATAAAGCAAGAAAATATTCATACAGAAAATTAAAAAACAAAGCAATTGATGATTCATACATATTATTATTCATGCATTCAGGAATTGATTTTAATATTCATATAGATTAAGAAATTGATTTTAATTTTAATTAAATATGAAAAAAGAAAGAAAAGCAACAGACAAGCCATCAGTGGAGGGAAGGCAATACCATTTTGTTTTGTAAAATCAATTTTTTGCTTTTCATTTCACTCATTTTGCAAAATTGAAACCAAAGAAACTTTGAATTCCCTATTGGTGATAGCGGTGGTGATTTCCTATGATGAAGCCCAAAACGATTGTGGTGACTCGTGGCTTTTATGGCAATGACTCGTAGCTTGGGCTTCATCACTGCAAATCATAACCACCTGAAAAGATCCTCACCACCTGCAGATCGTCAACTACGCCACTGTCATGCAAACTCTGTGGCACAGGCGTGGAAGAAAACAATTGTTCGGCTTTCAAGCCCACAACCTGCATGGAGAACAAAAGCAATTCTATTGCCAGCGATGGTGCTCCTTTTGGAGCTGCATGTGCCAGCGATGGTGCTCTATGGTGATGCTCTGTTTTTGTTATTTGATGTCCAGATGGTGCTCTGTTTTTTGATTATGTGAATTCAATGTGTGGTAAGAGATGCAGGACTAAGTTTGTTGGAATTTCGGGCAAGAGTGAGTTCTTGTCCTTTTCAATGATAATAATTCTTGCATGTGGTCTCTGGTGGAATTCGATGACTTAGGAGGGAGGGAGACAGTGTTAGTTTTGGAGGAAAGGGAGGGAAAATGGAGGGTTCTTGTGCAAGAAAGTGAAGAAAAATCACATTGAGGAGAAGGAAAATTATGGGTTTTGGCTTCGGGGTAAAAAAAAAAAGATTTGTTGTTAGAGAAACAATGAAATTTTTCTTGTATTGTTACATGGTTGATTGATATGGAGGATCCCACTTAGGGAGATAGGAAGATACATATCAATATAGTGTTCTGGACAATTACTTATAAAGGTTATTTTAAACATTTCACATTTATTTAACGGTAAAAATCAATAAAAATGGACGGAAGGGTTATTTGTTTTCACGGAATCAAAGCATAGGGACTAAAGAGCTATTTTTCAAAATACAGGAATCATTTCGTTAATTTCGTCAAAACCTCATAGACTAAATAGTAGTTTACCCAAAAAGAAAAGAAAAGTTGATGCCCTTTGTAAATATAATAAATCAGCACATCTAAAAATTTGACATGAAAAAATGGGCCCTTTCTAATCCCATCTTAGTCGTAAATGAGTGATCGCATTCACATTGGGCACCTGTACAGCCTCATGATTCCCAACTTTTCAGAAAGTTAACACCTGATTAATTTCTAAGAATAAGAACTGAAGACAACTTCCTGTTATGTATTGACAACTAGTAGTAAAACACATTATACAATCCCAAGCTATAAAGAAATGTAACTTTCATGCAATTTAAGTATTACTTGAGAGAATTGTACTCACCAAAGAGCATTTTTTTTATATCACTTGCTCTACGAGCAGCCTGAAGCTGCTCCTCAAATTTACCTTGTTTAGGTACCTTGGAGCCACCAAATTGGCTAACCTGGAAAGGGGTCAAATTTAGTTCTGCATCGTCAATGCCTTGTTCAACCCCTACTCTTGTAAAGAATTTACCATTTGGCCACAAAGCCTGAAAGTAGTGTGATATTAGAAGAGGCAACAGATTTTTTGATTCCTTATCTAATATCAGAAATATTAAATCACAATACATATCCAACACTTTAAGCTATCAACCACACCACAAAAATGCCCAACAAGAATAATCCATTAAAATGTCATTAACTAAAACAATAATGCAATATATCCCAGCTCAATCCAACAAAAACTTGACACCAACCAACTGGAAACACCTATTTCAGTGCTTATGTACCATACAATGCTGGTTTAACACAATTTCTGTTAAGAATGAGAAAAGAAACAGCTATAGCATCACAGCCAATCATTCCATTATAAGAAATTGAGAGTCACCAGCTAGTTGAATAGATACAAGAACATTACTTATATGTCCCCTCATTCTGGTTTAGATTAATGTCTATGGAAAAGGATTTGCACTTACAATTTCTTAGCTTTAAATATTTATTATATAGAAACATCTTTATCAGAAATTGGTTTAACTGCTTTCCACCTATTCCAACAAGATAAAACTAGCCTCATGATCCATATATAAAAGTTACCCCCTCTTTAACATATAGAAATAACACCCTTTTCAAAACCTAACATATAGCACTACTTGGCACTAGGTATCCGTATCACTTATGGTCTTCTCTCCAAAATGGCTGCTTAGTTGACTGGTAGAACATGGTCCAACGTGTTATAAGAGACTAAGTGCTACATAGTGGGAGCCACATCTAGAGTTTGCATTTCCTCATGGGCCAAGGTATAGGCTATGGGTTTGGCCTTGACGAAAATGTCTCAGATTTTGAGTGGGAGAAAATGTGAGCAGTCCCACATCGTGCAGAAACTTCTAATATGAACTGAATATAAAAGCTTGCATGAACTACTTCTAACATTTTGGGATTGACTTTTAATCGTGGTTCGGCCCACCCTCATCCCAGATTTTAGGCCAAAAGTCTACATGGGCTCAGGTCGTGACATATA
The DNA here is from genome assembly GCA_948193065.1 of Aleurites moluccanus. Taxonomy (NCBI): domain Eukaryota; kingdom Viridiplantae; phylum Streptophyta; class Magnoliopsida; order Malpighiales; family Euphorbiaceae; genus Aleurites; species Aleurites moluccanus. Next base: position 33,804 of record CANXYC012976885.1, on the reverse strand, counting down.
GAATTTTCTGTTTAAATCCTTCTCAGGAAAATTTATTTACTTCATTAAATGTAAAGAGTATTGATATAGACTAAGGTTCCACTGGCTTCAATGCCAACCAATTAGTACAACTAACTACAGATAGTAACACCAAGTAATTCCTCATACACCTAAAGCACACAACTACATTTAGAATACACTTTATGAAATTGTGACCCTGTTATTGGTTCAGTACTTACATCTTGCAACCACCGAATCCCTTGAGCAACAGTATCCTCTCTCCGAAGCCAATAAATTTGCCTTAAGAGCCAATCATCAATAGCATCTTCCATTATCAGCTGTAGAATTTGTTTTGATATCCAAAAGACTTGTCTTCTGCACCAACCAAGGAGAGTACAAGTTAAATACTAATTTATGGTAATGCAAAAAATGCAAATGGAAGCAGGCTAGAACAAAGAGAACAGAAACCATAAAGTTGTAGTTGGTTACACATAAAATAAAGAGGACCCATGATATTATTTCACAAAATAGGAGATATCATACAGTATGAATGTTCCTTGAGTAAGCAACTCCCCTAGCTCTATCTATGGGGTAGATAACACTCCCTAGCTTTTGGAGCCAGTGAGTAACCTCTCAGGAATAGCAGTCATGCTACTGCTTAAGGCAAAATAAAACCATGCAGACCAGCACTGATGCCAAGATTTTGATTAAGGGAATATCAAATCGTGATTGGAGTATTGTTGAGTAGTTGCCCAAGGATTAGGAAATCAAAGATTAAGAAAACATTAAAAAGATGAAAACAAGAAAATCATATGGCCCCAGTGGAATTACTGTTGAAGTTAGAAGTCTCTCGAAGAGGTATGGGCAGTGTGGCTGAATAGATTGATTAAGAAGATGGTGAAACCAAAGAAGCTGTTGCCATTGGATTACTAGCTCAAAGGTTGAGCACCTATCTCATAATGCAAAAGGTTATGGGTTAAAACCTTGATATCCCCTCCCCTTCCCTTGAATAAAAGAAAAAAAGAATCAAAGAAGATAGTTTAGTATTGAGGGAGGAATATATTTGTTCTAATTTTCAAGAACAAAGAAGATCAGGAAGAGAGTCATGAATTACACTATGAAGGTTTAAAAGAGAGTCATGGAACATAGGCTAAGTTATAATGTAACAGTCACAGAGAAACATTTTGGCTTTGCGCAAGGATGATTGTCTATGGAGATAATATTTTTCATTGGGGAATCAATAGTAAATGTCATAAAAAAAGAAGAGAACTTCACATGGTGTAAATTGATCTAGAAAAAACTGAAGTCAAATTCCTGAAAGATATCTGTGATGGATGTTAGAAATAAACAGAGTATCTACTAATCATATAGATATGGAAAAATATCTACAAAGAATTTCCTTGAATAAAACGAAACAAAGGAAAAAAAGAATCAAAGAAGATAGTTTAGTACTAAGGAAGGAATACGCTTGTTCTGATCTTCAAGAACAAAGAAGATCAGGAAGAGAGTCATGAATTACATTATGAAGGTTTAAAAGAGAGTCATGGAGCATAGGCTAAGTTATATTGTAACAGTCACAAAGAAAAATTTTGGTTTTGTGCAAGGAAGATTGTCTATGGAGATAATATTTTTCATTGGGGAATCAATAGTAAATGTCACGAGAAAAGAAGAGAACTCCTTCGGTATACATTGATCCAGAAAAAACAGAAGACAAATTCCTGAAAGATACCTGTAATGGATGTTAAAAATAAACAGAGTATCTACTAATTATATAGATATGGAAAGATATTTAAAAAGAAGCACTGACTAGTATGCAAAGGATGGAAGCATAGATTGTTACCTGAAGGAAAAAGGTCCACCTGAATATATAAAAAAAATTGTACAAAATTTTCCTCCATTGAATTACAATATAAAGAAATTGATGGACAGTATGGATTAAGAGCCTTGGTCTGAATGGGCTCATTTTATGATTTTAAAAAATTGATGAAAGAAATATAGTTGAAAACACAATATCCAAAAATCTAAATGAACGAGCAATTATAAATTTAAATATACACATAAATTTAAAATAATATTACCTCCGTCCCAAAAAAGGTTTGCATCCTTTTTCTTTTTTGGATGTCCCAAAAAGATTGGCTCCTTTCTATTATTAATACTATTTTTTACATCATTTTCCTTTTTTACCCCATCTTTAAGATGCATTTAATGTCTCAAAAAAAATCAAAATTCAGTGTATTTATTATACCATCAAGGGTATAAAAGGAAAAATATCATTTTATTTATTGTATTCTTAATTTTTGTACAAAAAAGAAAGATGACAACCTTTTTGGGATGGAAGTAGTATAACTCAAATTTTTGAATCCCATTTCAAAAACATAACTTGTTATTTATAATTCATTGTCATTTTTTTTTCTCATCTGTTCCTCTCTTTCTGTTTGTTGCCCCTACTTGTCAAAATTTGTAAACCCAGCTATTATTGAGGTGAGAATTATTAAGGGTAACAAAAAGGAATTCCTTATCACAGTAGTTAGATGATAAACGAATTTAAGGAACACTCAAGAGCCAACAAATTTCAAGCTAAGAAACTAAAAAAAAATGTGCACTGAAATTTTAGCAATACAAGGGAAATTTGAGATAAGACAGTTATAATGGATGAATTAGAAGTTTGCTAAACAACCAAATTTCAATCATAAAAAGGAATGGTAGAGTGAGGAGACTATCACTCACAAGACTGAGGCAGGATTGTTGAAAAGGAATTAGGAGAAGTTCAACAAAATTGCTTTGATGGCTATGTACGTGGTACTGAATATTAGGCAATAGGTAAATAACATATTCAGAAAACTGACATGAAAAAGCTGAAAAAGCCAAACTAGATAAACATAAATATTAGGAAAAGACTACCAAAATTGAGTGCATTTGTGAAAAGGTAGAAGTGGCATAAGTTGGAGGGACATTTGAGATGATTTGTCATGTTCAACTTTCAGTCTAAATCTCACTAACAATGCAGCCCTGAGCCAAGCAAATGAAGGAAAAAGATCCATACTGTTGGACCAAAGCTAGATAGAGAATGAAGCTAAGGTAACTTGACTTGTCAAAATTTCCTTAAACCAATAAATGCATGATATCATAGTAAAATTTTTCTAGCCCATCCAAAATGAAACTACCGTTCAGTTCATAAAAAATTATATGCCAAGGTGATTATTACGAGAAAGAAAAAATTATGAATACAACAAAAACTATGTATACCAATACAGTCACCCAATACCATTAATACTCCTAACAACTTATTTTGGGATGATCAAAATTTCCTGCATTTATATCTTATTGACTTTGGCCATCTGCAATACTACCATATAACCTAAATCTCTAGGCTTTGATAGGATAGGATAATGAAATTTCATCATTGACATAAGTTGAATGAATAGACTTAATTCAGCTTAGGGATTAAAAAAAAAAAAAAAAATTCAATTGTGTCATTTTCACATGGCACAGATTATGGAAAACTTAAACCTAATTCAACTTCATATATCAATAGTTAAAGTTTTACAAGCCCAGCAATTCTCTTGATGCAAGCACCTTGTATATTTATTAGATTCCCATTTCGCATATTTATAAGACAGCAAGGGCCAAGGGGAGATTAGGAGGACAATGATTACAACAGAAAGCATATCCAGTAATTTTATTGAATGGGGAAGGGGCAAAGCATAATTGGAATATTCACACATAGTTTGAAACCTCGATCTCTTCCATTGAGAGGCAGGCATTTAACCAATAGGTTTGTATCCAAATAGCACAAAGCATAATAGTAAACTCATGATAAATCAATTAATGAATTGATGAAAAAGATAAGCTCACCTCAGCCAGCCTCTTCTCTTAAGCTGGAATACTTTATCAACTAGATTTAACAGAGGTACGCTTACATTAGGTGGAGTCCACTACAAGACATGAAAATCAAGATCATCTGATAAGAGTGCTGAGATAGGAAAGACTCCAAAATCAAGTAACAAAGCAGGGATCAGGAAATTCAATCAAAAAGACCAATAGTTGTTGAGCTCTTCACATGAATAAAAAATTTGCTTTTCTAGGATTTTGAAAGGCAACCGTCACCAAATGCAATAAAATAAAAAATAAAACAATAGTAAAAAAGGTGCTAAGTTCCAAATTTGCATAGCAACCTCTTTCATGGTCATCAAAATTGATTTGTCATACTCACATTTCACAACTCAATCTCTCCAAATAAAGTTTCTGATTGAAATGTCTATCATCAGTTTGTGAAATATAGATTCTACAGCCAAGTTATGCATTCATTTAATAGGTCTCCGACAAAAACCAACTCCAAGAATATGCTATTGAAGTCTTCTGCAGCATTGTCCAAATTACTGTCACCCATTCACATCAGCAATTAGGTACACCTAGGTTTGCTGCAATGAGTTTAGTCCTACCTCTTCTCCTTCTGCCTCGATAATACTTAAACCTATGATCCTTTGCTTCATATCTGATATTCAATAACCCAATCCATCAGACAATACAGGCTTTCTCTTAGTGAAGTAATTTCTATCTATTATAAAAAAAAAAAATTAATAATAATAATAATAATTAAGTGCTTCAACAAATTCACATTCAGCTTAAAAAATGGGTAACACCTCAAAAACTCCAACCTTTGGATTAATCGATTGACAAACTAAGGTTGGGAACTTTGTATATGACAAGCTAACTAGGTGAATAATTCATTTCCGTAAACGCATTATTGGATTGAGAACATGTACACAAAAAGTAGTTAGCCAATCAACAGAAATATATTATTAGGTATATTCTTGGTATAAACATCTGGGGAACAGCATTTGTCAAGAAAATAAGACACTTCGAAAATGTAGAGAAAGAGATGGCACACTAAATTATTTCTTTATGAACATAAGTTCATAAGCATGGTCAATTGAGGAAAATAGTCCAACTCAGCAAAACCTTCATTATAAGATACTTGAGATAAGCTTATGTGAATCGCTTCACCATAGAAATAATGCTCAAATTTCATTTATTAGTTAAAAAAATAAATGGTGAAGTCCTTCATGTAGAAGAAACTCCAGACAACAACCAATTATTCAGTTCAGACACATAACTAAAGATGCCCCAAGTATTTTTACTGCCAAACATTATGCAGAAAATGAAAAACATAGAACTCAGCAAAGCACCAAATACCTCAGGTGGCATGCCAACTGGATCCTCCATATGACTGGAGGTTGCTGCTGTAGAACTTGTCATTGGAGAACCATCCTGGTTAATCCATTCAGAGTTCACCTCTGGACTGTGTTTCTTCTTTGAACCTAAGGGCCTAGATTCCTCATCACGCTTGAGCACTCGAGGTGGAAAACCCTTTGAGTTTAATTCATTATCCGAATGCCAACTGTTAGATTGTTCACTGGATCCTTCCTCCTGCCCATGACTTTCTTGCCTTAAACTTTCTTCAGTACCAGAAAAGCTATTCACAGTTTCTGAAGTATCCTGCCTTGCAACATATTTATTCATCTCATCTGCATGCCAGGACAAGTTCCTGCTGTAGATTGAAGAATTGGTTTCACCAACAGGGAAAGGCGAACCAACAACTTTGCGCATTAAGCCATCTGAAACCCCTTTAAATTGGCGCACGATATCATCCACAGCATCATCCACATTGACTGTTGCAGTCAAAGAACAAAATTAGAGGAAAATTTCAAGTAGGTGATAGAGGGAAAAATAGCCACAACATGGGCATCAACAGGATTATCCAGTTCAGAAATCAGATGGGCAAAATAGTAATAAAGAAAGATGCTTGCATACTTTGCAGCTTAAAAGGTTCTAAAAATTGTTCAAAAAAAGTATTTCTCATTGATGATAAACTTGTTCATTAGCAAAATAGAGATAAGGCCCACATGCATATTAGTTTCCCATCAAATAAAAGAAGAAAACAAATGAACAACTTCAAGTCATGTTGAGGCAACAGTCTAGGGTATAGATAAAGCCTTTGTAAACATATGCCAGAGGAAGCAAAGGGATGCTGAAGCCTCCCGATCAGGCAACCAGCCACAGACTAGACAGTTATCTTAGAAGTAGATTTCGTAACTTTACTCACCATTATGTTTTATTTTATTTTATTAGTCATCAGGGTTTTCCTTTTTTTATTTACTTTCCTATATTATAACATGCCTTGGTGACTATAAAGCACCTTTTTCTAAAATTAATTCAATAAATAAAAATTCACTTATTCTGTGAAGTGTTTCTCCCTATCCCCCACTTAGTTCCTAGCTATCATTTCTTCTCTGTCCAAAACATCATCAAACTACCAACAAAATTGAAGGGAACAAAAGAAACTAGGCATGCAAGCATGTGTATATCAAAGAGAGAAAGATAGAGAAGAGAGAGATCATAACATATGAACAACAACTCAAAGCAGATAAGATCTGCAAATAAAAATAAAGATATGCCTATTTAGTCATCATGACACCTAATCTAATAAGACACTCAGAAAGGAGGAAATATATTCTTCATTTGCATCCACTACCAACACATTAAACACGTAAAGAACTTCTAAGCGATTTGATTTTTAAAGGTTTGGACGTTGTATAGATATTGAGTGGGTGTTTATGGATGTTGGATTCCAATTATTTAGATTTAATCTCAAAATTTAGAGGTTGAGTTTGCCTTGGGATAGTTTTAGGATGTTGGAGTTCAAGGAATGGTTTTGAAAATAAAGATGATACGACCCCATACCTGCCAGAGTTTTCATCACCGAGGAAGATTTCCCAAAAGAGTAATTCTTCAAAACAAGAGAGGAAAAAAAAAAGTATAAAATTTCAGAATCATTCGTCTTATAAAATGAAAAAGAAAAGTAGGAGAAAACAGAATGACATTATGTTCAAGTAAAACCCACAACAACAAATAACAAGATGCCAACAGAATTCACACCTTTGAGGAACCACTAAGGAAATCCCACACTTCATGCTGTTCAGCAACATTAGCTATAGACAAAAGATCCTGGAGAATGCAACATAATGAGAGCAGCAGAAAAATGAAATAATCTAAAGTAGAAATGCAGAGCAAGGACTAAACAATACTTGTAAATATTTATCAAGTTGAATGCGACGTTGATCAACAAAGGAACCCTCTGTGCTGGATGAGAATATCCTTTTGGGAGGCAAGTGTAATGTGTAATTAGGAATGTCCTTAAGCTGTCGATGCAATCTCTCAAAATTCCTGTATCTGCAGAGGAAACAAATGAAAATAAATACATGCACTAGAAAACTTAAACTTACCCACAAACTACAGGAATGTTCATATTGATGCAGTTAATTCTAGATATTTAAATTGAAAGGGTCAAGAAAAAAAGCATAAAATTTCTTAAAGCTAGCATCCAGTTTAATTATTGTAGATGAGAAAGGAACCTTCTTTTCACCAACCAAGTTCTGTTTTCAGCATCTGTAACTTCAATTGAATAAACTGCAAAAGATTTTGACCCAAGTTTCTCAAATTCTGTTCCTGTAACCTGTTGCGAAATAGGTAAACAAGGAAAAAAGAAATCTAATTAGATACTAGCAAGCATATAGAAAGCTTGGTAAAAAGCAATATTCAAGAAGCTGCTAAACTTTGAATCCTACATTGCAGATACCCTAGTTACAATTTCATATTTTAAATCTTTAAACCTCAACAAATCAGGCAAAATAAATACCCACCCGACACGTCAGCTTAGGATTAGGAACATGGGGTGCCCCACTGTGGAGTATTATATCTGAGACCTTCTTATTAACAAGATCTTCACTAGGCCTACCAAAGTCTGGGCTGTAGAATTCTGGAATAATGGATCCGCTGCCATCTCCTGTAAATGCCTTTTTCTCAGCAGGCTGGGCTTTCAGAGCAGAAGTGCTATTGGATCTCTTAAGCCTACTTTTATTTTCATTCATAGAGGGATTGCTAGTACTATCCAATTCATCACGGGCACATGCCCTCTCAAAAGACAACTCCTCATTATCTTCCTTACTAAACTGTTTCCCATTTTTATTCTCATCACCTAATACAGCATCATTACTTAATTGATGTGCTAGCCGCACCATAGCTTTTTCATCCCCTCTTGCAGAAATCATGGTGTTGTTTGTTAAAACCTTCCCCACATCTATAGGGGGCTCAATGCGATTTGTTGCAGAATCCTTTGCCATAGGAGGCTGAACCCCTGCTTTAAGGTTTTTGGTCTCCTTCTTTCTATAATTTCTTCCTTTTGTCCACATGTTTTCAAGATTTTCAGGTGTAAGAACTTCAGTTCTTCTCTGAGTTGCTGCCTCTAGCATCCGTGCCCAATCTGCATAACGTGGATGAATAGGCTCTTGCTGGTTTGAGTCGCAATCCAAAGATGTTTCTCTATGATCATCAATTTTCATCAAAGTCATGTCAGTCCCTCGAAAGTTCTTTTCATTATCAACAGTGCTAGTACTTTGACTATTTAAGGACAAATAATTTCTCGAGGAAGAATCACCATCATGTACACCTCCAGCAGACTGATCGCCACATACCTCCATTACGCTACCATCTCTAATAGCAAGCAAAACATATTCAATGATCTCATTTATATACCTGGAAACAAAAATATATATATATATATATTAGTAAGATATTCTAACAAACTCGGAAGAATAAAATAATATATCTAACCACAATTACATATTCAATTGTTCCTTTATCTCTCTCAAACACAATATACATTTAATCCATTATTATGAACTCAAGATGAGGTTTTAAACATTCTGATACCAAAAATTTTGAAAATGGATTTGGTCAAGAAGATTAAACCATTTGGTAAAGACTGCAGCTCATTCAAGAGGCTGAATTTGGCAAAGTAAAACTAGAAACTCCTATAGTGAGCTGGCCCAACCAGTTACAGAAATGGATGATAAAGCCAATTAGGAGATAAAATAGCAGGAGATTACAGGATTTTTCTTATAATTTGAGAATTAACAGTCTAATAAGGCCTCACGTCCTAATGGTGTATTGTGTGTTGTAGATATGGTTTCTTTCTTACATTGTAAGGTGGCTTAGCAGTTTTGAATTTTAAAATCACTTTTTAGCATCTTTAAGGACAAAGAAGTAGTGGTTAAATCCCAAACCTTTAGAAACTATAGTAGGTCTAAAATGGAGAGGAATTGCCAGCAACAAAGGTCCACAGTTCTTTGCAATTATGCTTTGTTTTTTATTTATCTTGGAGTCTTTAGATGGAGAGAAATGCACACATCTTCAAAGATTAGAATTTGTAATTTAATTTGTGTTACAAATGTTGGAAGTTTATATAGTTTTGAGAGTGAAACCTCAAAAGCTAGCTATTGAGGTTAGAGAGCCCAATTATATATAAACATATCCAATATCTTGTATTTAATCAATGTGAGATATCATATTTTAACACTTCCCCTCAAATGACAACTGGATCAAGATAATTTTTTATTAAACTCAGTTGACACTTGCAAATTTATGATGGAAACTGGGTTCAACACCGCCAATCACTGGGCCGAAAAACTTTTGAATGAAACCTACCACAAGATAAAAGCGCATCACTGAACCGAAAGACATTTGAATGAAACCCATCACGGGGTGAACGCCCATCACTGGGCCAACAAAGAGAATTAAACCCGACTCAATTTATGATATAACAAGAGGTGATGTAAGTATCGATTAGACTCTGATACCATGTTAAAATCCATGAGTCTGTACACACGTGGCTTATAAATAGGCAAGTGTTGGAACCCATTTGCACAAAACCAATTGACTTGTGCTAGACCCAACATCTACTCACTTACAAATCCTTTATATATTTTTGTTATTATTCGACGTACGATATTTTCCTAATACAGCTCCTCAAGTGTAACTGGGTTTCGTCCATGGTCTAACATCAACAAGCCGGTTGACATTTGCTCATAAATGGACCGGCTGATATCTCTTCTTCAACATTGGGCCGGACTGGCATCATCATCAGCCCAACAACGGAGACTTAAACATGGGTCTCAGAGTCCAACCTATTTGGGCATGAAGTTCTGATACCATATTACAAATGTTGGGAATTTATATAGTCTTGGGAGTACCAACCTCAAAAACTAGCTATTAAAGTTAGAGAGTTCAATTATATTTAAACTCATTCAACATCTTATATTTAATCAATGTGAAATATTATATTTTCATAATTTGTTATGGAATAAGGTGGCTAGTTTGCCCTTTAATTTGTTAGGGGGAAAGGAGGGTTTTTTGCGCTTCCAAGTGAACTTATGTTTCCAAAGCTTTTAGTGGAGTTTCACCGAGCGTTATCCAACTTCAATTGGAGGGCACTGCTTTTTAGCTCATTTTTATTTTCTTTGTTTTAGTTGTATGATTATGAGTGGATTTTTTAGCCTCCACAATAATGCAGAAAATAATAAAATTTCCACATGCAAAATATATTAATTATTTTGGCGAGTTATACGTCAACATCAGGAACTTTGTTTGTAAGCCGGGGAAATTCAGGTAATTTTGCCTAGGATTGCTGAGTTATAATTTATATGTTTTAAAGTCGCTTTTATTTCGAGTTATTTTCATAATCCTAGGCAAAATAGGAATAAAAAAAAGGAGTCTTTTGAGATACAATCGTAGCATACATAGTCGTGAAATAAAAAAGGAGTCTGTCCAAATTTCATATTGAATAGTAGTCAAGGTTTAGAATTACTTTTGTATCGATAAATACCACGCTGTAGAGTATCACAATTCCGTATTTTCAGTCAATGAAATTCCAGCAGATTATGGTTTGGTGTTTGAGCTGTGTAATTTTATTCTAACTCTAAAAGGGCAAGGCTTTCTCAATAGGAGTAAATCCTAGATCCTACTAGTGTAAGGCTAGTAGTTTTCTTTCTGTTTGCATAATTTTTCCTTTATTTTTCTGAAGATAACTCGTTCAACCAGACAATTTTAATCCCTTATTAATGCAGACCTACAAGTCTTGAAGTTTATACACCGGTTTAACCATGCAAAAGGGTTAAAGTCAAAGAAATTGATCAATGCAATATTTAGTTATGAGCTTAATTTGGATTTAGTCCAATGAGAAATGTCACAGCTATTTAGACTCTGATGTAGACCTACAAGCCCTAAAATTTATAAGCCAGTTTGACTATGCAAAAGGGTCAGAGTGAAAAAAATGAGACACTGCAGTATTTAGTTATAGGCTTGACTTGGGCCTAATCCAATGGGAAACGTCACAACGATTTGGACTCACTGTCTCCCAATGGTGACAGACATCATATTTTAGCTAAATTCCTTCATTTAGGCCTCCTTTTAGCAATTTAAGATTTTTGTTCATTTTTTGTAACTTTTATTTTCTTATTTACTTTTGGTAGGAAACTTGTTTAGACGCCGTTTAAAAAATTGTTTTTGTTTTGCTTTATTTTCTTATTTATGTAAATTTGGTGATTTATTTCTTTTTCGAAATAAATTATCATATTAGGCAATTTCCTAATATATTTTTGTAAGCCTTAGAGTTTAAGACAACTTATGTTTTGAACACGACTTATAGTTCTCTTTGAAAGTTATTCCAAATTTCAATATTTTTTGAATAAACGATCTTTATTGCCTATTAATTTGATATTCAATTTCAAATCAATGGACTCTTAGAAGACTTTTGCTACATCACTGATTCTTGAGTCTACAAACCCTAGCCCAATTCTCTTAACAGCCAAGCCTTGTCAGCCGTTCTACATCACATACTCACCATTATTCCTTTCTCAAATAAAATGTATTTTCTTATCAGAATTATTATCACTGCTAACTACTAAATGATACTTAAACAAAACAAGTGTAATAGAAAACCAGAACATCAGCCTACCACACCTTAAGGGTATCCTATGTAGGATAGGAAGCCGAGAAAAAGCCATTTAGCATGGTGATACTCTGTTATTCAAACTAAAAATAATGAAGTAAATGCAATAACTACTGTTACAGTCTATTTTTTTCTTTTTTTTTTTTTTAACTGTAAAATATTTCATGCAAATGGTTTTAGAAATATATTTCCCAATACTATGCTAAGGAATAAATTATTCACAATTCAACTGTTCTACAAAAGAAGAGCACGACTTTTCTGGTCTTTTCACTTTTCAGTAAAACCTGATATAGGTTGTCCTATAAATACATTCACAAATTCATTTCTGCAACTGTCTACAGCAGGGTTCTAAATGAAGTAATTAGAAACAGCAAGAGAAATGGAAACAATGAAGTGGAATTGGTCTAAATTGGACTAAATCAAACCAAATGAGCCGCTGCTGCCACGCATTTTTCAAGGCCATTAGCCAAAACTCTTGAATCAACAATTTTCAATAGAATAATAAATATACAAGATATTAAGTGAATAATAACCCAAAGAGAAAATTTATAAAATAACAAGCATGGCTAACATGAAAGAATTGGCGTTTGGTCCATAAAGTAACTTGCTTAAAAGAACATGACCTAGATAAAATAATAGGACACAACCACTAGTAACCACCAAAAGGTTGTTAGATAAACAAAACGGATCACTTGGAGTGTCAGTGGATATAATAAGAAGAATAAAAAGCTTTTGAAAAGTATTTGCCATTTTGGAAAAACATGAGAAATGGATGAGCTAAAAGAAGGGACTATTCGTCTGTAGCATGTAAATGATAAAAAGGTTATAAAAAAAAAGTTTTAGGACTTTCTACCATTTTAGCATTCTCAATTAAAGAACGTTAGACGCAGCTGAACAGCTGTTGCTCATAGTTTGATTGCTCAATCACCCTTAGTTAAACGGAAAATAATATCATAGCAGCCCCAAAATCCTGTTACGACGTGCAATATTTAGATCCATGGTCTACCCAATCAAACCATCCATCTCAGCCAGCAGTAAAGACACACACATCCAATCTCACCATTCTCTCCCTCCCCCTTGTTGTTTTAATTAATGTATCTTCACTGCACCATGATCAATGTTTCCCAATCACTTCTCATCTACGAGGCCAAATGGACCATAGTCCAGAAGTTAATTTCCCAAGACAGGTTCATGAACTTGCTGTAACATATGAAAATGGATTCTCCCTTTCAATAGGGAAGTAACCATAGAATTCCAGATACTATTAATCTCATTAAATAGCAACCCTCCAAAGATGGGTAAGAATAAAATTCCAGCTACCTCACTTTTAGTCTCGCCAGAAAAAGAGAAAAATGGAGTAGGCCGACTGCAGAGGCCATAATGCACTTTGTTCTTTAAGTTGCAACTGGCAAATGGTCAGTAAATTATTCAGTTTCTTAGATTTCCTAGTACATATATATTTTAGTTGGAGTGATTCTTTAAATTACAATATCATATCAGAAAGGAAACACATTCTTATGTTGTTAGGACTTGGAAGAAGCAACTTCTAATTATTTGAAACCTATCTGTTATTTGTCCCTTATTCAGATCAGATGAATCACCTAATTTTTTGGAGAGAGAAAAAAAGGAAAGAGGCGAGGGGAGAATAATAAAAGCTAAGAAACACTGAAGAAGGAAATATAAATCTTACACAGGGCTAGCAAGATTCATTACAGGCTGCAATATCAAGCAGGTTACCAGCTCTCGAGCAATAGTTCGAACCAGGGGGCATTGAGCTTCTCGAGGTCTTAGCACTACAGCTAAAACTCCACCAATAAGACGCTGCAGAACCTTTTAACAGAAAAGGGAAAAAAGTTAGAGAAAATACAGTTGATAGAATCCAAAAGAAAACGTACTTTCATCATAACACACCACTCACACCTTGTACTCACTCTCAGGAGATATCAATGCAGGGTGAAGCTCCTTTGACACCATCAAATGGTGCTTCAACCTTTCATCTCTCTCATCAGTGGAAAGTATTCCCATTACATCAGCACCAATTGCAGCTTGGTTTCGTCTAAAAAGGTCCAAGTGATCCCCTATTAAATCAATTATATCCCTGCAACATTAGCCTGTCACTTAATTTTGATGTTTTCGCTACACCAACAATTTTCAAAAAAAGAGCTTATTGATGAATAATAACACAACCTTATTTCCTTTCTAGAGAAGTTTTAAAGGGAATAAAAAAAATATACCTTGTTAGTAAGTCAACAAGGTTTATCTCCTTAACCCTTCCTGATATCTCACCAATAGCATCCATGATCACAGCACGCATTAACTCAGGTGCTTCCTTGTCTGGTGTAATTTCTGAATACCACAAATCTATTACAAAATCCTTCAAAATTTTGCCAATAAGATCATTGATTGCAGAGTCCACAATTGGAGAATCAATTTTTCTTTTCCACCTTGGTGGGACAGGTGTAGAAGAAAGTCGTGAATCATTCACAGACAACTGCTTCTTCTCCAAATGAGACAAATAAGATTGTTGACGGGTCCATTTACGTGCTTTCCAGCTGAACTCTACCTCATTAGACAAAATGCGTAATGCAGAAACCAAAAGAATCGATATAGGTAGATTTATCCACATTGATGAACTTGTATCTATATCAAATAATAAAAAAATGCTATATCAGCATCAACAACCATATTAACAGTACCTCATTTCATTGCAATCAACTCTAATAAAAGCACAAAAGCAAACAGACAAACGCACGCGCGCACAAACAGAGAAGAACAGAATTCAAGTACAAAAAAGAAAAATCAATTTAATTCATAAAACACGAGAGGCAAATTTAGTCCCAAATAATTCATAAAATTCGAACTAAAAGTCAAAAACAGATTCAAAGCAAAAGAATGAATTACATAATCAAAGAGCTAAAAAAAATAAAAATAATTAATATGAAATTTTGAAAGAACTTACGAGATAAGAAGTAAGTAACGGAAAAGATACACAGAGCCCACCAAACCGTTCGAAGTTTAGCCTCCTCAATCAGATCCTGAATCGTCTCCATCGGCTTCATTTTAACTTTTCTCTCCAAACTAAACCCTAGAAATTCCTACCTAGAATATCTCTTTTTCTCGAGAACCAAACAAAAAAAAAGGGAGTTCGATGAAGATCCTTCGATCTTGAAGAAAATAATATAATACTGAATCAATAGCTTAGAGAGAATTGGAAAAATGTCTGGAATTTGTTGCGTGTTTACTTTTTCCTTTTTATTTCTAATTTTTTATTATTATTGTCTCATCCATGGAGAGAGAGAGATCGTGCAAACGTGGGAAAAATAAATGAGACGATGTCGTTTTTCGTTGCGTTACCACTTGTTTAATCTAATCTTGCCACGTCAGCAAATACTTTTTTTCTTTTGTTTTAATTTCTAATTTTATTGTTATTATTATCATTATACTTTCTTCTTTTTATTTTGTTTTCTTGGTTGGGTACTAATTAATGGGTTTTGTCTTGTAAGCTTTATGCTCAATTATTTCGAAATAGGTATAAGAGACAAGGCTATAGTCCATAAAATCATTGAGTAACCATATGAGAAAAAAAATACTGTATGACGTTTATAAATTAATAATTTTTATTATTTAATATTAAATTAATATTTAACTAATCTCTTTTAATTAATAAAATTTTTGAGTTTCAACGATATTAATTTATAAAAATTTTATTATAATAATTTAAAAAATTTATAGTATTTGATTTTAATATAATACATAAAAATTGATCTGTAATATTATTTTATTATTAAATAAAAATTAAATTTAATATAATAGCGAAAATCAACTTATAATATTATTATATTAAAAAAAATTCTTCTTAGTTTTTATCTCAAAAGATCTTATTAACAATGGCAATTCCAATTTGGTCCATTATGGCTGGAATTCAATTATGTTATGATCATATCACTATTTTCATAGATATATATAAATTATTGGGTGATAACTAAAAAAATGCTCAGTATCTGTTGTTAAGATTCGGAATCTCATCAAGAATTTTCCATTCCCTAAAATAATTTGAAAATGGTCGCTATCACATGGCATAACATGATTTAGTCCGAGTAATATTAAACTGTATTAAGTGCGTGCCACCTTATGCTAAACAGATAAAACGCACATCATAATATATTTATTTAACTAGCCGTCTCTCTCCTTTTTATTCTCTGTTTTACTTTAATTTTATTTATTTATTTATTTATTTATTTTATCTTTGAGTCACTTTATAAATATGTTAATTTGTATCTTTTTATATAAATTTACTATTATTTTTTTATAGTTTTTTATTTGATGGAATTTATTTATTTTTTATACAAGTAGTTTATTTCATTTTTAATTATAACCATATGTATTTAATTAAAAATTTTAAAAATATTTATAAATTTTTTAAGTGAATAACTTTTCTAGTATTTATAAAATTTTAATCATTTTGCAGAGTTTATAAATTTATGGATGTCTTTGAAAGATTTTATTTTAAATTTTTTTTATAAACATTAATATTTTCATTGTTTTCTAATATATATTTTATATAATGTAATAAATTTATATTTCTCATTTAATAAAATAAATATTTAAATAATAAATAAAAAATAGATAAATTATTTTTAATTCTTGAAACTTGACCTAATTAATATTTGTATTTATACTTTTTAAAAAACTGATTAATTAGTTCTGTATTTTAATTTCGTTATATAATTTATTTATTCCGTCTTTTGATTCACTTTTCTATTAAATTTCAATAAAATAATAAAAATACTCATGCTCCATTTTTCATATGTTCACTTTTAGGATAAATTATTTTTTAGTTCATAAAATTTGATCTAATTTGACACATATATTCCTATTTTTAAAATTTAATTAAATAAAAAATATATATGAATTTTTTTTGTATGAAATATTTATACAATTTTTTTTTTTTTTTGTTTTTTGGATATTTAATTTAAAGTTAAAATAAAAAATTACTTTTTATTTAATTAAAATAATTATTTTTATATAATTATTTAATTTGTTTTCTTGTTTTTGTATATTAAATTTAAAAATAAAATAAATAAAATTAATTTTTATTTAATCATTTGATTTATTTTCTTATTTTTGTATATTTAATTCAAAAATAAAATAAATAATTTTTTTTTATTTAATTAAAATAATTATTTTTAATTTATTTTCTTTTTTTGTATATTTAATTTAAAATTAAAATAAATATTTTTTGTATATTTAATTTAAAATTCAAATAATTAAAATTAATTTTTATTTAATTAAAATAACTATTTTTATATAATTATTTTATTTATTTTATTTTTTATATTTAATTTAAAATAAAATAAATAATATTTCTTTTCATATTTAGAAATTTACTTTTTTGTATATTTAGTTAAAATAATTATTTTTGTATATTTAATTAAAATAATTATTTTTTGAATATATTTAACTAAAATTAAAATAATTAAAAATAAATATTTTCTCTTATTTTTATATATTTAAATAATTATTTTGATTAAATATATATAAAAATATTTATTTTAATTAAACATATAAAATTTAACTTTCAATAGATGAGAAAAATTAAATATAAAAAATTAAATGATTAAATAAAAGTAATATTTTTTAATAAAATTATTATTTTAAATTTAATTAAATAAATTAAAATTTATTTAAAATTTTATTCATTTAATTTTTATTAAATAAAAAAGTAAAAAAAAAAAAAAGGAAAGAATAAGCGGAAATCTAGGGAATGAAGAAGCAAGTGCATTTTGGTTATTTTACTATTTTTTAATTTTTCATTTTTAACAAAAAAGATGAAAAAAATTGTATGAAAAATATCATATTGTCTAATCGAATCAATGTATAGGAATTAATTAGTTACTTTTAAAAAAATTAGGAATGCAAATTTTACCTCGAAAATTAAAAAGTAATTTACCCATAAAATTTTGTTGCTTGCATACTTGTGCCATGAGCTGTCATTTTTCTTTATTTATGTCCATTGTCATTGATCATAAGCTCAAAACATGGTTGCTAAGGTGGAAGAAGAGAGACTGATCAAAAGGATAAATGAGTTGTGACGGATGAAAGAAATGCACTAGTTCCAAAGATCAAAGGTTGATTGGTTGTCTTTTGGGGACAAAAATTTAAGTTTTTTTCATCTGTATGCAGTTCAGAGGAGGAGGAACCAAATTCTAAAACTCCAGATTAGTGATGGTTCGTGGATTGAGACGGCTGATGATATTGAGAGTGTAATAATCAGATATTATTCTAATATCTATCAAGCCAAGCGAACCTCCTATATTGAAGAGGTATTGTCTGCTATCTCCCTAGTGGTTACAAATAATACGAATAGGGTGTTTAGTGCATGTATTATGGATGAGGAGATCAAATGAGCTGTTTTTTAGTTGAGAGTTTGTAAATCCCCAAGACTTGATGGTTTTCTTGGAATTTTTTACCAAAGGTTATGGGACATTTTGAGTTGTGATATAATTGCTATTATCATAAATTTTTATTCCATATAGTATTTATTGAGAGAATGCAATTTGACTTTCATCACTCTTATCCCTAAGGTCTCTTTCCCTTCATCCTTATCAAACTACCACCCTATCAATTTGTGTAATTTTCTCTATAAAGTTATCTCCAAAACTATAGTTAATCGTATAAAACCTTTTCTTAACTCCCTTTTCCACTCAAATCAGTCAGCTTTTATGTCAGATAGGAGTATCCAAGACAATATGGTTATAGCCCATGAAGCCTTCCATGCCTTAAGATGTAGAAAAATAAAATCCCATCAAATAGCTCTCAAAGTTGATGTGCAAAAGACCTATGATAGAGTAGATTGGCTATTTTAGGAGGGAGTTCTCACTAGGTTGGAGTTCAATTTAGATTGGATCTCTTTAATCATGAGCTATGTTATAAGTGTTTCTTGTTTTATTCTAATCAATGGTTCCCCTTCAAATTTTTTTGCTCCATCTCAAGGCCTTAGACAAGGAGACCCACTATCTCCCCTGTTATACTTGTTTGTAACTAACGCTTTGTCTTGTGCTCTTACTGACTATCTTAATATAGGTTGGATTGGAGTCTTTAAGATCACAAGAAGATGTCTGATTTTGACATGTGCTTTATTTGTTGATGATATATTGATATTTGAAAAAGACTTCAAACCATGCAATTATGCTCAAAAGTATCTTGGAGGCCTACAACAATGCTTCATGGCAAAAGATTAATTTTTATAAATCATCAGTAACTTTCAGCAATAAAACTCTTTTATTATCGAGGCAGTCTATCCTTCAACTCCTTCGGATGTAACAATCCAAAAGCAATGAGACATATTTGGGACTTCTAACTCAATGGGGAAGGTCAAAATCACAGGCTTTGAGAGTTATAAAAGATTGTATCATAGTTAAGGCAACCCCTTGGAAGTAGAAATCCATTTCCCATGCTGGCAGAGAAGTGATGGTTAAAGCGGTGTTGGTTGCAATCCCAACTTTTGCGATGTTGCTCTTTAAGTTCCCAAAAGGGTTTGTGATGATATTGATAAATTGCGGTGTAAATTATTTTTGGGGCAATCGGTGGTAAAGAAATCATTGTGTATGCGAAGATAGGAAAGACTGGCAGTGTCTAAACACTCAAGAGAGCTAGGTTTTCAAAACTTTAATACTTTCAATAATGCCCTATTAGCCAAACAATGATGGAAATTCCTAATGCACCTAGATGATCTTTGGGAAAAGGTTCTTAAGGGTATTTACGTCTCGTATGGAGATATTTGGTCAGCAAAAAATGGTCACAACCCTTCATAGATCTAGTCCAGTTCCTTATAAGGGAAGGAAGTCCTTAAGCTGGGCACTAGATGGAATGCGAGTAGTGGTAAAGATATTAACATTTGGACGGACAAGTGGATACCATCTTTTCCAAATTTCAAAATCCAATCCCAAAGGCCCGCAGAGACAGAACTATTTAAGGTGCAATATCTTATTAATTCGGTTTCTCGAACTTGGAAGAGGGATATGTTAGACTCCTTATTCTACCGAGAAGAAGTTGAAGCAATTCTATCCATTCTGATTGGTCCTTCTAGCTCTGATAACATATTGGTATGGCACTTTGAAAAGGACGAGGTTTTCAAGGTCAAATATGCTTACCAAGTTTTTACTAGAAATTTATCCATTCAAAGTATCTCGCAGCCCTCTAGTGCAAATATTCATAGGGTTACTGGAAAAATATTTGGAAGATTAAAGTTCCTCCAAAAATTCAGATGTTCTTATAAAGAGCTTCCCACAACCTCTTAGCTACAGGTGTGAACTTGGTCAAGTGAAAAATAGTATCCTCGTCTTTATGTTTTATGTGTTATCAAGTCCCGGAATCAGTAGAACACATGTTGATTGGTTGTCATTTTATTGTTGCGGTGTAGTTTGCTAATCTAGGTTCTTATAAATTGACCCCAAATTTTATTCCTTTTTTTCCCAATTTAGTGGTATAGTATAGTCAATTTCTTTAAGGATTCATATTTAATCAGTAAAATCACTATACTATACTAGCAAATTCGGAAGACCAGGAATGATTGGATTTTCAACAAAATATCTCCAAATCCAATGATAACTATTAAAAGAATGATGAATCAATGTAGGAGTTTGTCCCTCTCTTCTCTGGATATCGTGACAACTCAGCAAAGACCACATGTTTTTGGTTGGTTAGCGCCCCCATCAAGTACATTTAAATTCAATTGTGATGTTGCATTTTCCTGTTTGAATGGCATGGCTGGGAGATTGCAGGGGTGCAGTCATTTTTGTGTTATCTTTCAGAAGGAAATGTGCATCCTCTCTTCAGGCGAAAGCTCTTGCTCTTCAAGAAGCTACTACTTTGGTAGTCTCTTTAAAGTTTCAACATGTTCAATTAGAATCAGATGTAGAGGTACTGGTCAAGGCAATTAACCAAGGAATATGTAATTTTTGGAAAATTGAATCTTATATTTCAAATATTGTGGCAAATTTGATTACTTTTGAATATGATGATGTATTATTTATACCATGTTCAATTAATAGAGCTGTCGACTTTGTTGCTAAGGGTTGTCTGCAATTGTCTTGCCCTATAAATTGGATGTGTAATCCTCTGAATGGTCTGAAAAAACCTTGTATAAGGAGGTAATTGTATCTGCTGTTTGAGTTTTAGTAGAAGTATCCCTTTCTTATAAAAAAATAGTATGGGAAAATCTAACATAAACTATTTTGTAAAATGTGTATTGTGTCAAGGGTATGAAAACTTTTAGGGCTTGTTTAGTTGCTAAGTATATAGAAATGGAATTGCAAATAGCTCAATAGGAATAAAATTACGGGAATAGAAATTGGAATGTAAATCCCGCACATATGCTATTTGATAAGTAAAATATAGGAATAAAAATAAGATTATGGAATGAAAATATAGTGTTTGATAAGCAAAATATGGGAATGGGAATAAGATTATGAAATGAAAAATATGTGTTTGGTTAGCAAAATATTTAAATAAAGAAATTAATTTACATATTAATCTTTAATTTGATCTTATTAATTATTAAAATATTTGTTCTAAATTTCTAATTTTTTAAGATCAATGTGTGTTTGCACAAACCACCGCAATTTTCAATCACCCCTACAAATATTTGAAACACTCCTAAAATTTATTAAAAAAAAATTATCATGCAAGTGCAGTTTCAGGAAATTAATTCAATCATTGAAAACCATGAAAAAAAAATGCATTAGCAGGATTTGTTTGTGTATTGAAATTTTACAAATGAGTTTATGTATTATTATAGTCAATCATAATTTTTGTTTTAATAACTTGGAAGAAGAAACTCCTAAATCACAGACAAAATCATGATGTTAAAATCATGTTAAGTGCAGATGCTAAGGAGCAACACCTAAATTTGTCAAAGAAATTGTGGCTGTCATATCTATTATAGTATTGGCATCATTTTATAAAAGAGTTTATATTGTGTCTTAAATTCATTAACTCATTAATTTATACTTGATTATTCAAAAAATTATGAGTGTTATACCAAGCAAAGGGCCAATTGTTTATAAAATTTATAGACACAAAGCAAAAAAGCTAGACTAATTTACAATTGACCAAATGACTATCAATATCATAATATAACCACAACATACCTCGTGATCAAGCAACAAATTTTTAGGCTTAATATCCCTGTGAATCACATCCTTCTCATGATAGTAAGCCAACACATTTGTGAGACTTGCAGTGTACTGAAATTCACAACAAACAAACATTTTATTTAGTCCTTGCACTTATATGTAGTAGATAAAAACAAAATCATCGAAGTTACAACTAAATAACACAAAGTTATCTGTCATGGTGCAAGGGATTTTCACTATGGCAGCTTGCTCCTCACTCATTTAACCTTTCCTTTAAGCTCTTTATAAAGCTCACCTCCGTGAGCATATTCAAGTATCAAGAAATTCGCTCTTTGTCGTGCAGAATATTAAGGTATCATAACAGGATAATCAAATAACGACCAAAAGCAATCACAATTTTCTGAGTTACCATCAAAAAACGATGTTGGAGAATATTTGAGAGCAACTTGCTTGAATGGGTTGGAGAAAATTTGAGATCAAGATGTTAACACTCCTTATATATATATATATATATATTTCCATTTTATTTATATTTGAAAACCATAGACCGAGATATATAGAGCCAAGAGGATACGTGACCTCCTTGATTTTTGAATTTTTAATTTTTTTTAATATTTGATTTAAGAGCCCTCACTTATTATCCTGATTTATTATTTTACTTTTTATTTAAAAATTACGAACTTTATGAAATATGTTTAAACGTAATTTAATTTCCAAAAAAAAAAAAGTACTTTTGTTGTTTGTTTTAAAGCCAAAGTCTCACTGGGTATTTTTTTCCTTTCAAGAACTGTTAGTTAATCTACTCATATATTAATCGACAATGAATTTAGGGTTTATCTTCCTATTCTATTTGTAAGTTTTCATTTTTATTTTTATTTGAATTCATTATTTGTATTGAAATATTTATAAATAAATTGAGGTTTCTCTTTGTTTTTAGTGAAGTGACATTATATTTGAAAAAACTTACTAAGAATGATTCTACAACCAAGATAAATTTATAAGTAATTATAATTTTATGCACTACATATATAAAAATTTACATTATAGATGTAAACTGAAAATTATGTCCCCTTCCAAAAATTTTATTTACCCTTGATAAAAACAATGAATTTCATTAAATAAATTGAAATCTTATTAAAAAATTTATATTTTGACATTTTTTTTATTTAAAATTATTTTTTAACTTAAAAGAATTGAATTATTATTAATTTTATCTTTTCAAACATAATAATTGATGAAATAAAATTTAATTCAATTCAATATTTAAATTTTAAAATTCTTAACTTAATTTTTAACTAGTTAGAGATTCGTGCATTGAATAGACTGTAGTTACAT
Source organism: Aleurites moluccanus (assembly GCA_948193065.1). Taxonomy (NCBI): domain Eukaryota; kingdom Viridiplantae; phylum Streptophyta; class Magnoliopsida; order Malpighiales; family Euphorbiaceae; genus Aleurites; species Aleurites moluccanus. The sequence continues at coordinate 10,506 of CANXYC012976885.1, read as the reverse complement.
TTTTTTTTATTTATATTTTACAATATATTATATTGGGTTGATAATAGAGAATAGTTAGTTATATAAATATAAAAATATTAAAAATGATTCTATGCATTGAGTAGAAAATTACTATCCTAGAAAGGCAAACCTTAAAAAAGTATCAATGAAATAAATAAAGAAACTGTTAAAAAAGAAAAAAAAAATGCAAGAACTAAAAGTGAAAAAAAATTCTTTATGCGTGGAACGATTACATATAAAAATTAAAAATTAAAATAAGAAAAAAGAATAGGACGTTACCAGGTAGAAAGGCAAAGCTTAAAAAAAAAGCATTGTCGTGGATGCAAATGGTATCAATATCCACTGAAATATTTTTTCAATTTCCAGCATTGTTGTCTGCTGCTACTGCAAATCCGTCACCTACAAATCACTATGTTAATATGAATACACGTCAGCCAGATGACCCCCGAAATGATGGTGATGGTGGTGTTTATTGATGTTTTCAGGACCGGACCGATAAAAAAATTGATGAATTTAGAAAATTAATTTATTAGAGATTTGATCGAAGTCGAATCAATTAAACCGAAAAAAAATCAGTATACATATATATATATATATATGACATTTATTACATATATGATGAAAATAAATATAATGCAATTATGATAAAATCAATAATTTATATAAGATCATATTTTTTATGGTGTCAATTCAATCATATTAAGTCAAAAGTTATATATATAGTAAGATATGGATATTCACTTGCTTAAACATCTATTCACACAATAGGGTAACATGTAATATGTTCATGATTTTGATTTTAGTATCGAGTAGGTTTTGACGGGTAAAATTGAAACGAAATTACTTAAATTTTTTTAATTTCTTTTAACTCAAAACAACGTCATTTTTGCTTGACAAAAAATGATATCATTTTAATAAAAAATTTTAAAAAAATTAAAAAAAAAAAATAAAAAAATTGACCCACCCAAACCGAAAAATTAGTCCAGTTCAACCGATTTATCGATTTACTAATTTTTTATTTGATTTTTTGGACACGAATAAAAAAGAACTAACCGAATTAATTTTTAGTTTGGTTTTCAATTTTTGCAATTTGATTAATCGATTTGATCCGATTTTAATAACTATGGTGCTTATGACGACTATCTTCTGGATGTTGAATATGATAATATTGATATTATTTAGATTATATATATATAATTTATAAATACTTTTCTAATATTATTAACTACAACTTATATGTATTAGTTTTAATTAGTTATATATTTATGAATTTTTAATATAAAATATATGCATAATAATATATAGTAATATAATCAATGGAATTATTGACAAAAATAATAATATATTAAAAAATATTTTTTAATTTTTGACAGATTATATTATAGTAATATAAATATTATAATATATTACCAATGAAAAATATAATTTTTACGTCGGTATCGTGATTTACTTTATCAATTAATTTATCGATCGTATATTTTATCAGTAAATTTATCGCATAGAATAAAATATTTTTGTTCGTTGGTAATTTATAAATAAATTATAAATTTTGTCAAAGGGTCCGTTTGGAGAGTCTGAAATTATAGTTGGAATTAAAATTTCTAATTTCAGTATTTAACAGCTATTTAGAATTAAAATTGAAATTTTAACTACAATTTCATGAAATTGTAATATAACTAAAAAATCAATTTAATAATTCAATTATCAACCCATAAGAATTATAATTCTATAATCACTATTATAATTCTCTCTCCCACTATCACCCCCAGCACCACCACCACCTTCATCCCCAGCGTCACTATCATCATCGACGATGATGGTTCGCCACTAATTGGTGCTTTTCGTATAGTTTGTGAAAATTTTCTCGGTCAAGTAAAACTGCATGTAACAGAGTAATTTATAGCTATGAAAATATTTACATCTCTTTTTTAGACTTGATAATTCTATGAGAAATTTTGATATTTCTTTTATTTCAATGATTTTATATTTAATGTTCATCGAAATATAATCTAATAATAAGTATATATTTTTTTAGATAATATATTCATAATTGATTTTTTTTTTTAATATTAAAAAAAATTATATTTAAAAAATATTTGGATGAGCAATTGACAATTATCGATTTGAAATAAAAATATTTTTTTAATTGATAAAATTTTTGTTCAACAATCGTAACTCCTAATAAATAAATTTTAAAAATAATAAATTCTACCTTCCAAAGAAAATACAAAATCACTTAATTATGTGCATCCTACAAAAGATTTTTCTTTTCTCGAACACTGTTCAGCATATCGCTATGGATGAAAATTTTCTCACCTAAAAAAACTTAATTGGCTCTAAAACGATAGATAAATAATATATATAATACATATTAGCCTAATAACCAACATTATTATAATAAAAGGTGATATTGATATGTTGTCTATGATTTTCTGACACTCACTTTTTATTTTATCATTAAATTTATAGAAATATAAATGAATTGAGCTGCTAACAAGCGTTTCAGTGTTCGGTTAAATAAAAATTAATTTATATTTGATTTATTTTATAAATAAATTAAATTTGAATTTTATTTTAATACTCAATTAAAAAGTGAGTTAAACTTGAACAAAATTAAATTTAATTCAATTAAACTTATTAATTTGCTTTTTGAACAAATTCGAGAATAACTCGACGTTCTAATTTTTTTGATAATTTGACTAATATACACATATTTTAATTTTCTTATATATATATATATATATTCACTTTAAATATTTTTAAAAAGAAAATAAATTATATATATAATTATATTGCATTTTTTAATAAATGTTACTTTTTATTAGGAAAATTATTATTATTTTTTTTAATAATAAAATATAATATTCATTCATTTAATTTATAAATCATTTATTTTTTAATTATTTGGCTAATTGAGTAATACAAACATATAAAATATACAGGTAAATAATTTAATAATACTATATAATTATTTTTTTTTTTCAAAATCCATACAGCATTATATTTTTAAAAAGATATGTAACTTTTAAATAAGTATTATATAATTATAATTATATTTCTGCAATATTAATATTAAATTAAGATTTTGCTGTTATTATATAATTTGATATTTTAATATTTTAAAAAATATTTTTTATTAATTAACATTTTTGAGATACATGTAATGTTGAATTTTATAATTAAATTTTTTCTATTAATTAGATGCTTTTACTTTTATATTAGTTGTAAGTATTTTTTTATTATAATTATTTTATTAAAAATAAATATTTAGAAAATTGAGTATTTTAATTAGTTATAAATGAGTTACGAATAAATTTTAAAATGATTCGAGTTAGGAATTTGAACCTAGCTCAACTATAATTTATTAATGAATTAAACTCGATTATAATTTATATAAATTTTTGATGAGCCGATACTCAAACTTGTTTAATAATTAAATATATTAAACTTGAGTATGATTTTTAAAATTGATTTAAAGTTTGAGCTCAAATTTAAAAAAATAATATCTAATAAAAGTTGAGCAAATTAAAACTCGACTTAACTAACGTTTACTTGACTATTTACTATTATTACATCATTTAAATAATAATTTTTATAAAAAAAATTATTTATTATTTTTAATTCATACATAAAAGTAAAAATATATTACATAAAGATATAGTTTATATATAAGAAAATATTCTTTCACATATATAAAGGAAAATTTAAGTAAATTTTTTTAATTCTCATAAAAAAGGGAAATATATGTATTAAAAAAAATTAAATTTTATTTATTTTTATTTTAAATTTATATTTTTATTACATAAAAATAATATTTATATAATATGCAATTAATGACTATATTATATTTCTATGTGAGGATAAAATTTACATTAAAAATTATAAATTTGTATATTTGAAATACAACCTTAAAAAATATTTATTTTTATTTTCATACGGATTAAGAAAAATGATTAATTTAATTAAAATAATGATTTTGACTTTATATTTTTTACAAATATCTTTCATTTATATTAATAAATAATTATTCTAAAAAAAATTATTATTTAATTTTTTAATATTAATTTTATCAATTAATAATATTTCATTACCAATAAAATTTCATTTAATGTTAAATATTATCACCTATAAAATTTTAACTTTTAAATCTCTAAAAAAAAATTTATTAATAATAAAATTTTATTTTATTTTATTATATATGTGTTGATTAGTTTAATATTTAATTAATTATTTATTAATAAAAATATAATGTAGTAAAATATTAGATAGTGATATATTAGTAAATTAAAATATTAATTATCTTTTAAATAAAAGAAAATAAATTATAATTTCGAAAACGAAAAAAAAATAAATTATTTTTTCTAAAAAGAGATGGCAATTTTTTATATAATCATAGATTTGAAATAAGTATAACAACCTCAAACTCAAATTTCATCCATATTAAAAAATTAAATTTCATTAGTATAATTTTTAAATTTTATAGCTCAAGTAATCCAAGAAGGAAAAACCTTTTTTGCCCATAGAATTCCAATTCCCACTCTTCGCCGCGTTTTGCCAATAGAATTCCAGAGCCTTTTGACTTTTTGTTATTGGATTCGCATGCAAAACTAGGGACCCATAATAATAATAATAATAATAATAAAAGCCTTACAGATCAACGATCCAAAGTTCACAGATATATTCAGATATTTGTCATCAACCAATCAAGCGATGACTCGTCTCCTGTCTTTCCCATCAACAACACATATATAAAAACAAATAAAATAAAATATCTAAAAACCAATATAAAAAAAAAAAAATCTAGTTCTTATCCACTTATTAAACTGGGTCCTGCATTGCACTTCAGTATTTAACAGTATCTCCCTCATAATTCAATCATCCACACAGCTCTGTGTTTGTGTTATACAAATTTGGAAATCTCGAGAATTTCAATATTTGGTGTGTTTGGTTACGATGATAAAGTCCGTTCTTATTCGTTCTTGTTCTTCTCCTTTGCTTATCGAAGCTAAGGATTTTCATCGCTCAAACGCTTCTAAGAAAGCTGTTTCAACTATCACTTGTTGTTGTTGTTCTTCTTCTTCGTCCAGAAGCAGTTCTTATATTCCTAAGCTCGAACCGTTTAGCCGAACAAAGCTCGAAAGAGCTGTTAAGGAACCGCCGTTGATTGAAAAGTCCGAAAATGAACTCGCCGGTATGCCTTTTTTTTTTATGATATTATGTGAGGTTGATGACTTGATTCATGAATGATTTTCTTAGATCTTTTTGAATTTGTATTTTATTTATCGGTGAGATCTAAATATGTTGATGCTTTTTATTTAGATTATTGTTCAACGCTTGAAGGAGACGAATCTTATAGCTGCTGGAAAGCGTATTTTGAGCTGAAAGATTTGGAAGTAAGTTTTATTAAATTCAATTCATATTTGCTATTTGAATTCTGATTATATGAGGATCAGCAAAAACTTTGTTTTTTCTTTTTAAATTATAAATAATGCATTGATATAAAGCAGTATTTTAATTTTGTTTGAACTTTTCATTAAATATTGAATAGTCAATTGTAATTTTTTTAGAACTTTAAATTTAGAACTTTCAGTCTTGGAAAAGACTCTAATACCACTGAGGCTTTGGCTCATTGGCAGTCAATTGGATTTTTAATAGATGATTTTTTTATTCCTTTGCTTAGCCATCTGATTGAATTTTGGCAGAATATATATTTGATATTGTTCTATTTCAGATTTAGATTAAGTGTAACTAAATCTTTTGTTATAATTCTTGTTTGGTAGCTAAGAATCAGTTTAATTTGGTGTTTTCTATTTATTTTCCATGAGAAGAAAAAGACTGAATAGGTAAACTAACTGTACAGAATTAGGATTTTTAACTAATTGCCATTTTCTACAGAGAGAATCACCAAAAGAGGATGTAGAGAAGTTGATTCTTCAATCTGGTGGAGTAAAGTCCTTGATTGGATGCTTGCATGGAATTTCATCAATGCATAAAGGAAGAAAGAATGGTTCTGGTTTCATGGCACCGATGACCGTTGAGAAAGAAAGAGACAGACTATGTCCAATACCAGATGGATTGCCAAAATCACAGGAAGAGCTCGAAGAGGAAGAGAGAGCTAGAATGCCAGATTCACCATATACTAGATTACTTCGAACTAAAGGAAGATTTCCTGCTTGGTACTCTCCTGCTCCTGACCATGAAACAGATTAAAAAATAAGCTGTGATATGTAGAAAGCTTTTATTGAGTTGATAATTCTGTGCATAGCTGATATAAGTAGATTGATATGGATGTGTGAGATCGATTATATATGTGATTGTTGCTGCGCAAATTATTTTTCAGGAAATGAGAATTTGGAATGTGTAATGAAAGTGCTTTGCACTAGTTCTGTTTCCAACTTTTAGCATGAGCGAACTTTGTGAATATTGCTGCTGTATTTCAGTGTTGATAAAACAAGATTGAACATTGTATTATAGCTTTTCATGGTCAGATTTTTGTTTTAATTTTCAGATATGTAAGTTGAGAATGTTAAAATGGATGCTCCTTGGTATTATGGACTTCAACCAAGCATCCATGTTAATGTTTAATGATTGGTTGTTTAATAAGCTCAATAGAATTTCAACTTGAATGCGGATTGAAATTTCCCTGATAACCTATTTTCTGCAATATCCGATTCATCCAAGTTTTACTAATTACCAATTTCATTGGTAAGAGCACCGATCATATGATTTCGATACAAGTCTAGCCAGATTGACAAAGACGAGGAGCCTGAGTGATTGTGGAAGTATATTGCCACTTGAGATTATTGTTAGAAAGATCAAGATATGGTAAATTTCTGCATTTACTCGAACTAGAAGGGATGTTGCCATAAAAACAATTGGCATTTGACTCGAGTTTTAATAACTATATTATAAATTACCAAGACAGTAAGGGATATCTCCAAATAATATATTTTCACCTGAAGTTAGTATCACTAGTATCACTGGTTATTAAAGCTTTGCAATAGCAGGATATCATATTATTATCTAGGTGAAAAAGTGCAAGACTATTAGTTGATAATTGCCATTGCAATCTAGTAAAATCCCTACAATTTTTTTTTCTTATTTGTAGCCAAGACTCAATTCAGTGGCATTTGTTAAACAACAGAGCAATTTCCAACTTCCAAGATGACTCAGAGAGATGCTTAGAGATTTTATAAGCCTGCCAAGATTTTCTAAACAATACACTTGTCCTAGCTTGTTTTCTAGCACTAAGCATTAACTGTACTCTTACTAAATATTTACAATTTGTTATTTTTTTTTACTGAGTGGTAAAGGAAATCAACTCTTCTCGATAATTTTCATCGCTCTTATATGATCTATCACAACTAAATTACAGGTGGTAAGATTATCTCATGTTACTCACAATATGATAGATTATATATGTTAAATCTGAATCATTAAAATTTAAATAAATTGTTATGATATTACAATAAAATCACATAACTATAAGCATTCATTAAAAAAAATATGGAATGAAATTCAATTTCTAGTTACTTTTTAACCATCCATTTGAGTTTCAATTTAGCAAATACATCAAAGGAATTCAAGCAAAGCATATAAATAGAGATGAAGGGGAGAGAGGTAGATTATAGTTATTAGGTAGATTATAGTTATTCTCCTAAAACTAATCCTGTCTAAATTCTGAAATAAGTTAGTTAAAGGATGACCTTAATTCAAGCAAATCCTTCCACTAAAATTAGAGGGAATGACAAATTCTATGGTGTGTAAAAGTACTCCACAAATTAATTTCCGGTGCCTAAAACAAGAGATTTATTAGTTCAGCCTGTTAATGGCTGCCAATTCTATTGTTTCTTTACCCTCCATATAACACCCTTACCTTCATTTGTCTTCTATAAGCAGCCCTTGGAAATTCCAAGGTGAGTCAACATGGCTAACCTTCTCAGAGCCTCGGGCTGCTTTCTTTTCTTCACCTTCCTTTTCTCTTCCGTATTAACCTTCTCTTTTGCCTTAACCGAATTGGAAGCATCTGTCATTACTCATCGCCAGCTCTTGGCGCTGCGTCAAAATGAAGAACTTCCAAGTGAGTTTGAGTATGAGGTTGATGTTAAAGTAACTTTTGCAAACCAAAGGCTAAAGAGAGCATACATTGCTCTCCAAGCTTGGAAAAAGGCTATATATTCTGATCCATTCAACACAACCAGCAATTGGGTTGGTGCCAATGTTTGTTCTTACAATGGTGTGTTCTGTGCACCTGCACTTGATGACCCGAAATTGAGTGTTGCTGCAGGTGTTGATCTTAATCATGCTGACATTGCTGGGTACCTTCCTCCTGAATTGGGGCTTATGACGGATCTTGCATTGTTTCACATTAATTCAAACAGGTTTTGTGGAATTGTGCCTGAGAGTTTCTCTAAGCTCTCACTTATGCATGAGTTTGATATCAGCAACAATAGATTTGTTGGTGCTTTCCCTCAACTTGTTCTAAACTGGCCTGATCTCAAGTATCTTGATATCAGATACAATGATTTTGAAGGCTGTTTGCCCCAGGAAATCTTTCTGAAGGATCTTGATGCTTTGTTATTGAATAGCAACCGGTTTGAATGTGGCATTCCCGAGACAATAGGCAATTCTACAGTTTCTATTGTGACATTTGCAAATAACAATTTTACTGGTTGCATTCCTCACAGCATTGGTAAAATGGCTAACTTGAATGAGATCCTTTTCACCGGCAATAGACTTGGTGGTTGTTTTCCGGCGGATATTGGTATGCTAGGCAATGTTACCGTCTTTGATGTCAGCTCAAATCAGTTCACAGGAATCTTGCCGTCAAGTTTTTCAGGTCTGAAGAAGGTTGAGGAATTGAACGTTGCAAATAACCAGCTGACAGGATTTGTGTCTGAGAACATTTGTAAATTGCAATGCTTGAAAAATTTCACTTTCTCGTATAATTACTTCAAGGGAGAGGCTCAAGCTTGTATGCCCCCTTCAAGGAAAGACATTGTGTTGGATGATACCAGTAATTGCTTGTCTGACAGGCCAAACCAAAAGTCTGGCAAACTATGTCAACCGGTTGTGAGCCGGCCTGTGGATTGCAGCAAGGATAAGTGTGCCGGAGGAGGTGGGGGAGGAGGAAGTAGTAGCTCTCCCAGGCCACCAACACCAACATCAACACCACCATCACCAAAAACAGTAGTCCCTGCCCCTCAATCACCACCATCACCAATAACAAAAGTTCCTGCCCCTAAATCACCACCACCACCAATAACAAAAGTTCCTGCCCCTAAATCACCACCATCACCAACACCAGCACCTCCAACCTCACCAGCACCATCACCACCAACTAGTACACCACCAGCACCAAAGTCACCATCACCACTAACTGGTACACCACCAGCACCAAAATCAGAAGTCCCTGCCCCTGAATCACCAACACCACCAACCCGTACACCACCAGCACCAAAGTTAGAAGTCCCTGGCCCTAAATCACCACCATCACCATCACCAACACCACCAACCCGTACACCACAAGCACCAAAGTCAGAAGTCCCTAGCCCTAAATCACCACCATCACCAACACCAAGACTAACAACACCTACACCACCTGCACCAAAGTCAGAAGTCCCTACCCCTAAATCACCACCATCACCAACACCCACACAACCAACACCTACATCACCGGCACCAAAGCCAGAAGTCCCTGCCCCTCAATCACCAACATCAACACCACCATCACCAAAGGCAGTTCGTACCCCTCAATCACCACCATCACCTACACATCCAGCACCAAAGCCAGAAACCCCTGCTCCTCAATCACCAACATCACCAACACCAACACCACTGGAGACATCACCATCACCATCACCATTGTCTGATGATCCGTATAACCCATGGAATTTTGGGCATGGCAAATCACCACCTGCACCTGCACCAGCACCTGATACATCAGAACCTACCCCACAAACGCCATCACCAGAACTTAGTCCACCAACACCATCCCCACAGCCTGCATCACCAACGTCATCCCCAACTCCAGTTCCGTCTCCACCAGCCCAAGCACCATCCCCACCAACCCCAGTTCAGTCCCCACCTCCACCAGTATACTCCCCACCTCCACCAGTCCAATCACCTCCCCCACCTGTTCAGTCTCCACCACCACCAGTTCACTCCCCACCTCCACCAATCTACTTACCTTCACCTCCACCTCCACCTCCAGTTCAGTCCCCACCACCCCCAGTTCACTCCCCACCTCCACCAGTCCGCTCACCTCCACCACCTTCTCCGCCAACACCAGTCCCCTCCCCACCTCCACCCGTCCACTCACCCCCACCACCCTCCCCACCTCCACCATCCTCCCCACCGCCACCAGTCCACTCACCTCCACCACCCTCCCCACCGCCACCAGTCCCCTCCCCACCGCCACCGGTCCACTCACCTCCACCACCCTCCCCACCGCCACCGGTCCACTCACCTCCACCACCCTCCCCACCTCCACCAGTCCCCTCCCCA